>JBCJKH010022794.1:0-11590 GCA_039877255.1 Loriculus beryllinus
TGAACCATATCCTCAGACAGAAAGAAAGAAAAATCATAGGCTTTTAATTTTCTCTCCCTCTGGTTTTGTGTCGCTCTATCCTGAGAAATCAGGACCATCTCTCCAAGGGCTCTCATTGGTGGCAGCTGTCCTGAGCATTAGTTTCATACTGTTAGGTCTAAACCCACCATTCTATAGCCTTCATCTGCTCCCTTAATGCTTTCCTCCAGGGGCATGAAGACCAGGACATGACACTTCCAACTACCTTATATGCAGAAAACTTTTATTTTTAAATGAAGCAGATGAGAAAGCCATGAGATCACAGTGAACGCGTGATATTTCTTCCAAGAAGCAGAGATGCTCAGCTTGCCCCATGGCTTAGCTGTTATCTTCCATGACGTAGGACTATGTGAACTGCTGTAATGCAATATTAGTGTGGAGGGATTGTGTAGCATCTGTGGGAACATGGTGCTATGAAGGTCCTATATCGCCTTTGTCTATTTTGAGGAAAATAAGATTAAAAAAAACCCTAACAAAACCCATCCAAAAAACCTCAGAAACACTGGAGTATTTTTAGTTGCCTTATCCACATCACTGTGATTACTGTCCTGTTCAGTGTGGGCTGTCACATGCTGCTTCCCCAGGAATACCACTGCTGCTCACATAACATTGTTCAGGTCTCAGTGTTAGAGAAGTCCAGGCTCAGGGTTGCTCGTACAACCCTAATTCACCATGATCCTACACTTACCCTGTCACAGTCTATTTTGTCCACTAAAGCCTGTCTCAGTTAATGCAGTGAAGTGATGGTCCTCACTGAACAGCTATTGGAGACACTTTGCTCCTTATTGTTCAATGCACAGCCCCAGGCATGAGCTATCGTGTTCTCTTTAAGCTCTCTTGGGTTTTTCTTGTGCCCATTGATGGCAGGTAAGTGACTGGGGGGCTGAAGAGATATTGAGAGCAAAGGTTTGCAAGAAGGCCGAGCACCTGCCTGCGGTGTATCCGATTTGTCAGAGTACCTCACCTCTTACAGCACTGACATGTCCTGTGGCACCAAGGAGGGTTCAGCCCTCATCACCAACAGACCTCTGAGAACTGAGCCCTGCTGAGCCTGTGGTAAGTGGTGGGAGAGGGAAGTGGGTGGATCACACTGTGATTAACAGATAAACCAAATGGATTCCTCTTCTTTGCCCAGCCTTTATGCACCTTTCTAATCTTGCAGACAGATAAGGGGGTAAATGCTCTCCTTTGCTGCGTGGCATTGACTCACACCTCATGCACATTCATTATACTTAAGATCAGAAGCCTCCTGCTGCAAATCCACTTTTAGGTACCAAACATTTTCAAGTACACTTTCAAGTTCCACTAACCACAGCCCAAGAGAAGAAATCTTTGCTGATTCTTTTTTTCTTTTCTTTTTTTCTTTTTCTTTTTTTTTTTTTTCCTAATCTTACATCAACACCAAAGCTGAGTGCAGATTGCATTGCAGACTATCAGCAAACACAGCAGATCAAATATTTTAGGCACTAACGCATTTGTATAGTCTCGTGTTGATTTCTTTCTACCAGTGAGGTCTGTAGAGTTGTCTACAGTACCAGGATTTGTCAAAATGCTTACTGGTGATTTTTGACTTAAGGATATAAAAAGCTGAAAGAAAATCACTGCTCTGATGTTTTAGAATTGTTGTTACTCTGCTAAAGCATTCATTGCTTGAAACAAGTACAAATATTAATACCAAAATAACTTCCTTAATCCTAACTTATTTTAAAAGTTAATATGTTTCATGTTATGTTTTACAAAGAAAAATTTACAGATTTGAAGAATCAGATTCTGCATACCTTAGAGTATTTCAAGAACAACTCTGTCAACAGCAGCTTCCTAGTGCTATAACTGATGACATAGTGCTGCCTCTGATACACTAGTGTGACATATGCATTTGTGATATAGAAAGTGTCTGAAAGTGAAGGGATTTGTTTTCAAAGACATACATTAGGAATGGCAACATCTTTCTTCTATGGAATTAAGTACTTGTCTGTCATTTGTGCTTTGGAAAGTATTTCCCAAAAGAATTTTTAAACAAGAGCGTCAGAAAGAAAGAGACTGATTTATACCAACAGAAGTACAAGCCTAAGGTTGTGAAACACTGAAGTACCGTAATGTTTTCCAGGTTGATAATGACAGAAGTAAACGCATATAGGAGACAGTGTATTATAATCATCAAGGGGTAATGAGTTTAAACTTAAACAGGGGAAGTTCAGGTTAGATACAAAGAAAAAGTTCTCTACTATGAGGGTGGTGAGGCGCTGGATCAGGTTGCCTAAAGAAGTGGTAAATGCCCCATCCCTGGCAGTGTTCAAGGCCAGGTTTGACAGAGCCTTGGACAGAGGGGCTGAAAGTAGATGATCTTAAGGTCCTTTCCAACCCTAACCATTCTATGATTGACAACGGCAATAGGTTTCATTCTAGAACACATTGTATGGCTGACATTATAACTAATTTTAAAGTTCTTTCTCTCTTTATTTTTGAAGGTTATGAGGATTATGATCACATGTACAGCTCTGCATAGCTGTCCACCTGGAGATGATGACGACTCAGTAGCGAATACAGTCAAACTCTTGGTTAACCATCAGCATAGTGCTCCTTTTATCCAAAAGATTTGATAACTGCTTTTCACCGGCTCCCTGATTTTGTTCCATCATGTTGTCTCTACCAGCCTAAACCATTTCCTAAAATGGTCCTTTTGCTGTTCCTTGCAATCCTGTTGTTGAAGGAAGATGTCTGTGGGAACTTCAGGTTTTTGGTTTCAGCACAGGCGAATGAAAGAAGGGTGGTTGCACACATGCCTGGTGATATTATCATTGGAGCTCTCTTCTCCGTCCATCATCAACCAACCGTTGACAAGGTTCATGAGAGGAAATGTGGAGCAGTGAGAGAGCAGTATGGCATTCAGAGAGTGGAGGCAATGCTACATACCCTTGACAGAATTAATTTGGACCCCACACTGCTGCCAAATATAACACTAGGATGTGAAATAAGGGACTCCTGTTGGCATTCTGCTGTGGCTCTGGAGCAGAGCATTGAGTTTATAAGGGACTCTCTTATTTCATCAGAAGAAGAGGAAGGGATGGTTCGATGTGTGGATGGATCGTCATCATCTTTCCGCTCCAAGAAACCCATTGTTGGTGTCATTGGACCTGGTTCTAGCTCAGTTGCTATCCAGGTCCAGAACTTGTTGCAGCTTTTCAATATACCTCAGATTGCTTATTCTGCCACAAGCATGGACCTGAGCGACAAAACTCTGTTCAAGTATTTTATGAGAGTTGTTCCATCTGATGCACAGCAAGCAAAGGCTATGGTGGACATTGTCAAGCGCTATAACTGGACCTATGTTTCTGCTGTACATACTGAAGGTAAAAGATTTTTTTTTTCATCTAAGAAAGACTTTGAACTCCTTCAATCTGGTCTAATAGGTAATGATATTTGATATTGGTTTTTTCTCAGTTAGTTGTCAGCAGGATAGACTTACTTTATTTAATAATAACTTCACATTCTTTACAGTGCTGAAGTAGCATCATGTTGATAATGGCTGATAACAAAGTTTGAAATATAGTATAGTGTGCGTTCTAGGGCTACTTATTGCTAAAAGTGCTTACTCTGGAATCTCCTAAGTGATCTTAATTTAATTTAGTTGACATGTATTTTTTTTTTTTTTTTTACCTACCAATCACTGTATTTATGTAGAATAATCATTTTTGCAATATTAGTATCAGTGCATAATGAGAAAGTGTCTGGTCTTCCTAGTGCATAAGAAAGCTAAATCATAATTTGAAACTGTAGCTGAGTCAGAATGTGTTCTTTCTTAATATCTGAGCCGTAGAGGCATGAATACAGGAAAACATGTAATTCTGGCTAATATTTGAATTTTAATAGTACTTCATGGAGTATTGCACACAATTCTTGCTCTGCATCTTGCCATTGGTTTCAGGAGTGAGCAAAGGAAGTCTCCGTGAATATTCTTCACATATTTATGCTTCATCAGGTGTCTAGAAAATCAGAACTGTGTCCTAAATTGCTTTCCTCTTTTTATTATGAGTTAGAGCTTAAGCTTTTTACCCAGTGTCCAAAAGAGTGCATGGTTAAAGGGAATAGCAATGGAAAAGCTTGCCTGATTTCATTATTCTTTGTACTGACAGAGCTGAGTGGGTTCATCTTGCTATAAGGACTAGAATTTCATACTGCCTTAAAAGCAGGTTTCACCAGGCCCTGCCTAATGACAACAGCATATAATGAGTTTTCTGGAATTAGGTTCTGTGATGAATTTTAGGATATCACCAAGTTATCTGTGTTCAAAGAGGTGAACACCGAATGGAAAGCTCAGAATATTTGGGAATGAAAAATGTTATTAAGAGATTGAGTAGTGGTGGCAACGTTGCTGAACAGCAGCAGATGCTGCTGGATTTATTACAACCAATAGAAAGCAGATTGTCCTTCCCACACACTGAGTGTGCTTCTCTGGCAGACTTTATGCTATTCAAAGCCCTTTTTGAAGAGATGCTGGGCCAGTTCTAGTGTGTAGAGATCTTCTTCCTCCTACAGATACGTGGAGATCTTGTTCTGCAGTATCAAAAAAAACCCCTAAATTAGAACTTGCATGCAGATTATCGAAATAGTGTTTCCACCATGAGAATGAAAGCTGGTAAATAACTGCAGCCTCTTTTGTATGGGAATGCGTGAATATATTATCAGTTTAATATAACAGTGTATAAATCACTCTGCGTCACATCATGTAGTGAAGGTATTCCATGCCAGCTGATGCCTTTGGCATGGCTTAGTGTGCAGCCTTCACTTCACAAATATGTATGAATAACATCATGGTCAAAAATAACACCACTGATGTATCACATTAGCATAAGATTTTCTATCCTGACTACTTTTGATGAACGACTTTTACACCTTTGCTTATTGAGAGGGTATGCTTATTTATTCAGTGTGGGAATTTTAAAGCTTATATCAAGGTCTGATTCTTCACAGAGTGGGAATTCTTACTTTTACCACTTCCTGTGGACACTGTGTTTGGAGCAGGTGGTAACATATGGCATGTTAATCTTATGGCAGGGGAACTTTGCACTGTTCATTGAAAAGAAGCAAATAGGGATACAAGGGTTGAAGCTAGAGAGGGGCAAGACAAGAGCAGTAAATGACAGAGGAGCTGAGTATGAAGAAGGAGAAATGAATAATATATCTAGTGTATGTGCCCACTTTTGCTAGTATTAAAGTGGACAAGATAGGTGGTACATTGCTAATTTCTGAGGCCTCATGTTGGGCTCATATCATTCGTAGCATATTTACAGCAATATAATTCTGGAATTCAGTGAACGAAGATTAAACTTGAGTTCTGGGAACCTTATGATTCTGTCATCCATTTATACAGTGTGGTCATGATGAATATGCTCTTGAGTTAAATAACATCGCACAAATGTTTTCTAACAATAGAACAGATGGTATGTGCAATCTGATAGAAAAATACAAACTAGTCAAGATATTTCTTTAAAATGTGATGATGTCTGAAGTTCTGGGTACTTTCCAATGATAACGGCAGATGTTACCCATTCCAATAACAGGGTTTTTTTCTAAATCGCCATGAAAAATCCCTATAGTTGGATGTTAAAGAAAAGAAATTAAGTAAACAAGGAAAAAAACAAAAACAAAAACAAAAACCCCATTATTTCTGGTCTTATATTCACGGGTACTACTTCAAAACAGGAGAAAAAAAAAAATCATTGGACCTTGCTTCTTGCAATTTCTGTCAACATATAGGTTCTTGTCAACCCATTGAAAGCCATCCTTCTTTCAGCACTTCCAGTAGTTCTGGCCATCTACATTCATTATATTTAGCTAATATTGATGAATTAACCATACTTTTGCGAAATATGACCTTCAGTTTCTGGGGAAAATTTCCAAGGAGCGGGAGGATCCTCTCTTTTAAAGCTGGATGGTGAGAAAAGAAGAGGCAGAAAAAGCTTGGTCATTTATTGGCTTTAGTAGTTCCATCAGCAGATAAAGTTATAGGTCTCTTTTTGGTCTAGCATAAGAAAAGCCCTGCGTAAGTTAGTTTCATAATAAAAAGCTTCTTGTTTGAATCCTTCCTTTTTCACATGCTATTTATCTGTGTCTGCAGTGGATTAATATTTTTGGAGGTTGACCTAGAGTTGTGTAGTTAAATCTTTATTTAAGACTTCAATATTTAAAATACAGAAAAATTTTAAGAAGTTCTCATGATGTTTACTCCTTTGACATTTACTATCACAGTTTAATCCAAGCAATGTCTCAAGGTGTATTAGTAAGCAGTAAGAGTAATTTTTTTCCTAAAAATGGGAAGATAGCAAACCCTACTGTCAGTGGAGCCCTTGTAATTTGAAGGAGGAAGTTTCTGCAACCCAATTAACAGGAAATTTGAGTAACAAATGAAGGATATTTCTTATAAAGCAACAGTCATCCCCACTTAACAGCAAAGTGGTTTACATATGCCAATCAGAAATACTTGCAAGTCTTAGATAATCTTAGGTTGTAACTCCTCTTATTCAGGTCTGTCAGGAATGATAAATGCCACTGACATTATTATCTTCCCTAACTCTTCAACTCTTCCTTGCATTAAATGATTTGTGGGGCTCTACTGTTAACCAGTCTGGCTGTAAAATAAACACTTCACCCACCATGAAGGCATTTCTTAAAAGCATCCTCATCAATTCTGAAGTCCAGGTCACACCGTGTTCTCATGAGCAGAGATTTTAACAACTTGTAGTGGGGAGGAAGGAATGAGCAGGCAAAGAGAAAGTGATCAGAAACTCCTTGCACTGAGGACTTAACACGTGAAGCAAGTCTGAAGGAAGTGCCTGCAACTTTATAGATTGCTACGACAGGCATTCAGGATGTGCTGGAGACCATTTTATTTGAAGTTTGCATACTGACCTAATTCTTTCAGCTGACCTTACAGATGTTTGGGTTCAGGTTTTTTTCCATCAATGTGATAGGAGCAGATCTTAAACAAACTTTCCTTAAATTAAACCAACTTTCACTTCTAAAAGCAATTTTGTAGACAGACAGCAAGTCAATAACGTAGCCTAGAACTCAGTCTGTGCCTCTCTCTGGGACAAAGTAGCTCAGCAGAGAGAAATCTCCTAGTTTAGTTCCCTGATTTTTCAGAACACGTTAGGAATCCTATTTAGCTCATGTAACTGTTATCCACCCCCAGGGAAACTAATGCACATAGAAGGCTGTAGAGAAGAAAATAAGTGCCTTTACTTGGATTTTGAGCAGTGATGGTTGGCAGGCAAATGGGCCATGCAGTTGAAGCATTGTCTCAAACTTTCCTTGCTTAACCACTCAACAGAACAACTAATCAGAAATGGTCAGGGAACCCAGGGGGAAGCTTGGTGTCTGCCACAAGAGGCAAAAAAATATATTTACCTCATTTCCCAAACTAAAACATTCCCTGGTGTTTGTGAAAGATCAGAGGAAAATATATATAATTTTCTCTTCTCCCATCATTGTGATTTGAAGGCCTCTTAAAGCCCTTTTGAAGTCAATACACTCCCATTGACTAGACTGACATTTGGAGCAGGCCTTCGTACTCAGAAACAAGGTCAATCCCTGAGAGTCTGTGTTTGAAATTTGCCTGGAGCCCAATGTATTAGTAATTTGAAAGGCAATTTTTATTGCCTTTGGAAACCATTTATTTTGCCACTCTGAATTAAGAGGTGATGCATGTTGGAAAAATAGAATTGCACAGGGGTACAATTGAAGCACAATAGGTCAAATTTATTTGGAGCGGCAAGGGATAAGTTTCACTTTAATACGTAAAGGGTGTGATTTACTTTTGAGCACAGCCTTAAGAAGGAGGACACTTTGTTAACATTTTCTTTAGACATCTTTGCCAGTAAACATTGAAGCAAATGTCATCCTCATCCTCATCTTCAAAGTCCTCTTTGTTTAATATCACTTTCCTCCATTCATATTTATCATAAGTGCATGTAAAAAGGTGGTTCACATTCATTTTCTTAGGATGTACTCAGGCAAGCATAACAAAACCAGAACTTTATTTTTCCTGTAGAGGAGGGTTATTTCACACATTTCTGTTGATATTTGTTCAAATATGCCTGGCTGCAAAACTCTTTTTGCTGCATCTTTTGCTACGAAGTAAAGAGCACAATGAAAGCTAGTCATAGTCTGTGAGAATAGGATGAAGAAATGAATGAAAGACCTGCAACGAGTTGAACTTAAACCTTCTGCTTGAAACAAATTATACTTAGATGATGTTGCAGAGATTTTTCCTTTGGACGCCAGATTTTTGTCCTTTAGATACAAAAGCTACATTATGATCAGAAATATTATTTGCTTTTCACAAAATATAATCAGAAAAACATAGAATCACAGAGTCATAGAATCGTAGATTGATTTGAGTTGGAA
Source organism: Loriculus beryllinus (assembly GCA_039877255.1). Lineage (NCBI taxonomy): Eukaryota > Metazoa > Chordata > Aves > Psittaciformes > Psittacidae > Loriculus > Loriculus beryllinus. The sequence continues at coordinate 8,446 of JBCJKH010022794.1, forward strand.
GGCACCTTAAAGCCCATCCAGTTCCAACCCCTTGCCATGGGCAAGGACACATTACACTAGACCAGGTACCTCAAAACCCCATCCAACCTGGCCTTGAAAACTGCCAGGGAAGAGGTCAACATCTGCTGTCCTGAAGCCCAGGGTAGTAAGTTTACTGTGCATCCTCCTTGCTGCCCTAAGGATCTTGGGCACTACCATGTCATGGTCACTGCAGCCGTGGTTGTTCCGGACCTTCAAATTCACCACCAGCCCCTCTCCTTGATGGCTCCTCTATCCTCTGTTTTTGTGAAACTATAGCAGTGGATAATAGTTAGTGGACTGAGGCTTGGTAGTTTCTCTATGACACCCCTGATAAGAGCCCCAGGTAGGCAGCAGACCTCTCTATAGAGTGTGTCATGTCAGTAAATGGGTTCTTCTGTTCCTCTCCAAAGAGAGTTACCTGCTACTATCACCCTTCATATTTTCTTAGTTGTGCTGGTTGTTATACAGGGAGTAGATGTGGCTGCCTTATTCAGCTCCAGCATCCCTCTTAACGTGACTGGTCTTTCATCCTCAGTATGCAGAGCAGTGAAGCAGTTCTGCAAGGGCATATCAGGCTTCGGGGGAAATATCTTCCTCCTGCAGGTCCTTGGTGTTGCAGTCTTCCATTCTCCTGTCTTACTGTCCTCGCCTCCTTCTGTGTGTAATGCTGGTGGAATTTCTGGCTGTTTGTCTCTGTGCTCCCCTGAGGGTTCCCTGACTCAGGAAATCCCCCTGTACTCCATGATCCCCTGCTCCACTGAAGAACGTGCCTCCTCCAGAGCTGATGACCTTAGGAAGTGATCATGATGATAATATGATTGAAAATTAATTTTATTTTAAGTATAAGTGATATTTTTTCATACTTCAGATGCAGAAAAAATCCCACTCAAATAATATACAAAAAAAAGGTCATTATTAGTTCATGAAAATATGTTCAAATAAAAATTTATTTGTAAAAATCTGAAAACTTAAAAATGTCCTGCCTAAAGACTGAAGAATGTTCTATAGCAGCAAAAATTATATTTTGCTCTTGGGCAAAAATAACGACTTAGGGTTTTTTATTTTTGAAATTACTTTTCTTAAACTGTATCAAAAATGTTGAGATCAGGATTTACACAATTTGATATGCTCTTGGTGACCCTAATCTTGTCCCCAAAATAGAGAATATTTCCCATCTAGAAGAAAACATGGGAAAAGAAAAACCCAGTTTCAGTCCTACCCTGTTGAGGTGTTTGCTCATTTTTATTGAATGTTGACATCTATAACAGATGTGGCACTTTCTTTGCCCAGTTCCAAATATTTATCCTAGCATCGCAACTGCGAAAAGTAAGGAAATGCTATCAATCAACCGGGAATACTGTGAAGTAGCATCAAGTTAATATTTACTCTGTTCTGCAGTGACTGATGAACCACATAGCATTTTCACATCACTGGCAGGCTGCTCAGGCTAGACATAACTACTGTAAAGTAAATAGACTGATAGAAAAATACAAAACTAAGGATATATACTCTGGAGTGAAATGGGGATGAAGGATTTCAAGGGAAATACCACCAGAAGTTGAGCAAGGAGGTGTAGTGTTCTGAAGCTAAAAAGACCCAGACAACCCAAAATCACTTCCTTTCAAAGTGGTGGACTTTGTGGACTTTGTAAAAAGCAAAACATTTGGATCTTCAATATGTTGCTTTGCTTCTTTTCTTTTGGGGCTAAGTGTTTGAATGTCACTTTTTCTGTCACTTAGACTCTTTAGCTACTCAAAGTCACAGCGTCATGAAACTTGCCTTCACTGAGAAGAGACAGTGGGAGTCCAGCATCCTCCAGATTCATCTTAAATTTGTCTTTTGCCTTAGGCCTAGCAATATCACAGTTCTTGTCCTCATTCCCAGAGTGCACCTCTTCATTCAAGGAGGGATCTACCAAGTTGATGAGATTTGGAAATCTTTCAGGAAGCAAAGTTGCACTGCACAGTACCTGCTGGGTCAGATCAGTTTTATGAGAGATGATCCTTCTAATGCATTCTATCAGACAAACATGGGTAATGACAATAGTTCACTTTCCTGTATCCCTCGTTGATATTTTGTCTTTGAGATGAAAGACTACATGCTATAGACCTGACTAGAAAACAGATATTCCATACAAAGTTCCTGAAGTACTTTTTACTTCAGATCAGAATTGAGAGCCAAAACAACAATTTTTCAGTGAATGAAAACTATAATAAAATTCAGACGTCAATAGAAATAAACTGCTTGGCTTGTAGCTATATTAAAAGAGTCAATAAATATGACTTTGTAAGTGAAATGGAAACTTCATTCAAAATAGTGCCAACTTTTAAAATTTTTACACAAATATTAATGTTGACAGTTTAGATAAAAGGTGTTTTACTCAGGGAAGAGCTGGAAGGTTCCCTCCCAACCAATTTTATTTGGCATGTCTTCTATGCCACCAACCCTGTATACAAATTAAACATTTTTGGATGCATTGACGTCTCATTAATACGAGAGTTAAGCAGAGGCTGATGAAGTAGGTCCCATTATTCATTATTTGTGATTATTTGTGATTATTTGTGTCATTTAATAAATCATAGAAGACTTTGGGTTGGAAGGGACCTTAAAGATCATTTAGTTCCAATCCTTCTGCCATGAGCAGGGATGTCTTCCACTTGATCAGGTTGCTCAAAAGAACATTTTTGCATCAGTTGTATTCCTTTTCTTTCTTATTCTTGATACCATATACTTTTCTTTTTCCATGCATGCTGCCTCATAATGGGAAATTTAAACCATAAATTTGTAAAGTAATTTTTCCTAGCTTTTAAGACAAAAAAGCAAAAGAAACTAACATTATTTTATATTCCTTGACATACATGCTGTCATTTATAGATATTAATTATATTTAAATATTTACATATCAAATATTATTTAAATATTGATTTATGCATTAAATTATTTAATGTTAAATATTATTTAAATATTTATATGTTAAAAATATTTATATTTATATATATTTAATTCAGGGGAGATCAGGGCCCTGTTGTGATGACAGCTAGGAAGAAGAGGAGGGAGACAGAAAAACGCTACCCAACATTACTGGAAGGACTAGGATGAGAACCCAGAGTGCTAGTTTAAGACC
>JBCJKH010022796.1:0-10544 GCA_039877255.1 Loriculus beryllinus
TTCTGGGCCCCTCACTACAAGAGAGACATTGAGGTGCTGGAGCAGGGCCAGAGAAGGGCAACAGAGCTGGTGCAGGGCCAGGAGCACAAGTGTGATGGGGAATGGTTGAGGGACCTGGGGGGTTCAGTCTGGAGAAGAGAAGGCTCAGGGATGACCTTATTGCTCTCTACAAGTACCTGAAAGGAAGATGGAATAAGGTGGGGTCGGTCTCTTCTTCTAAGTAACAAGTTATAGGACAAGAAGAAATGGCCTCAAGCTGCACCAGAGGAGGTTTAGATTGGAGATTAGGAACGATTTCTTCACAGAAATAGTGCTTAGGCATTGGAACAGGCTTCCCAGGGCCATAGTGGAGTCACCATTTCTGGAAGTGTTCATAAGCCGTGTAGATGAGGCCCTCAGTGATATGATTGAGTGGTGATCTTGGCATTCGTGGTTGGACTTGATGATCTTAAAGGTCTTTTCCAACCTAGCTGATTCTATGATTTAGCAGCCCCAGATCTGCAATCAAATAAAGTGGTTTTTAAACAAAGAAAACTGTCCATCATCAGTCAGCTGTATCTATCCATTCATACCACTCAAAACACATTAGGTATGCCTTTGAGCTCAAGGAATTTGGGGAATAAATGCTATGTGGTTTCTCAGATTCACTTTGCTCACTCTCTGCATCATCTCCCTGATGGAGATTCCCATGAGTTCTTAATGGAAATTCCTAGAAATCAAACAAACCAGACCGGTTCACTAAATAACAACCACCACCTCCCCTGAGTCACCATCATGTCTGTTTGCTTTATGAAGATACTCTGTATAACAGAAAGTACCTAAGACACTGCTCATCATAATGAGAAATCTAAGTGTATCTGTACAAAAGCAGGATGGTAGAACTATATATTTTCACATAAAATAAAGAAAGAAGATGGGAAAAAGACAATTTGACAGTTAAAATTTTAAAGGTAGATGAAGACATATTCTATGCTTTGAAAAGGAAGAAAATGTATTTGGTAATGTTTAGTAAATATGCAATAATAACTTGAAACTGAATCCATTTTTTTCCCAAGGGCTACCGGAAACAGCATCAGCATTTGTGTTCTTCACATTGGCTGCTCTAAGTCCATTGCTTAGACATCCAACATTTATAGATTTATTATTTGTTATGATCACTCAGAGCTTCGTTGGCTTTGTGTGCCCAACAGAAATCGTAGGAATGAAATATTTTTCTGATATTCTGATATGGAAAGGAATTGCTGCATGTCAGAAATCTGACATTCTATTCTTATTTATTTTATTTATAGACTTGGCCATTGAATAAACCAAATTATCTGATTGCCTCTCAGTCACTAATGAATTTAACCTCCAAAACCCCTTGAAGGTTAGGTAAATATTAGATATCTCCAGTTTCAAAAAGGCAAACAGAGATGGAGAGAGATTTGTAACTTAAGTTTCCATGGTATTAAGCAGCTGCTTTTTAAAGACGAAGTCAATGATGAAAACAGCTCTCAGCACTTCTGAACGTCAAGTAATAATGGACTTAATTAAGTCACCAAGTAAGTCAGGATCAGAGCTAAGAATACAGCTGAGGTTTTGTGGCTGCCTGCTAGGTTTTAAACAGAAAACTTTTTTTTTTGCAATCAGAAATGAGCAGTGATTACAATGACTAATACATATGACTATCCGATTAAATACAGTAGAAGACTACCCACATTTTTTTCACAAGACAATCAGTGATGTAAGTCACTTGGCTGATTTATAGAGTACCAAAAGGCAGAGATCAAAGAGCTGGTAAGACAAATGCAGCTGTACCTTCATGTTCTACCCTAGGGAACTAAGTGATCTTAGAAAAGTCCAGGGAAATTACATAAAGGCACATGTCTCAGATGCAAATAGTAAATACTTTATCTCCAAGGAAACATTCATGTTTCAATACTTTAGTAAATATAGGATGGCAGGATCATCCATTTCCTGATGATAGCAAGTTTTTTTTTTCCTTGTCTTGAATACCAGAGTAGCTTTAGGTATACTTAATGCTGAGACAAGCTGAGAGTCAGAATCATACTGCTCTCTCAGCCCCCAAAGCCAAGCTCCTATTTCATTTTAATGGGAGCTTTTCTTGTGCAATAATTACTTTATTATTCTTAGTTATTTTACTGCAGCAATGCTGAACAGCCCCAGCTGTGTCCCCTCAACCCTGTGTTGCTAGGAGTCCGAAAATACAGTTAGATTTCAACTGCAGAGAACTCCCAGTTTAAAGCCAAGACTTAGGTCACCTCTGCTGTGCAACTGGATGCAGTCTATAGTGCAGCAAGGCCCTGTAGTCAAGAAATGGCAATACATAACTCCTGGGTATAATTATGATCTGAAGAAGCTTAGACTGGCTGAGCTCCTCATTTATGGTTCCTCGTTGCGAACCTGAGGTTGGGACAGTTTAGTCTGGGGCTAACTCCTCAAAAAAGGTGGATAAATTGCAGGAACAGTGCTACTTGGTGTTGAAGATGTGTTCGTTAACCCCAAAGTCATTATCATCCTGGAGAAGTTGATTGTCATTGTGTTAAATTGCAATCAAGAACTAGTACTAAGCTTTGTGTATGATTCCTTGGGCATTATATATGATTATATAAAATGTGTTCACCTAATGGTGTGCTTTTATGATATATATATTTCTGAATGTGACAGAGCTTCATGCTGAGATCTGAGTGTTGGTGTGCTGAATTAAAAAGAAAGTAATGACCTAATTAAAATATAGTTAAGAACTGTCACAGTTCTTCACAGAATCCATTCATCATGAGACCCTGAGGGAGGCAGGTTTTAGCCTTTTCTAGTGTCCATCAGTAGGACTGGGATTGGGTTCTAGATTAGGCAATTTAAATGTAGGTATCTGTATGCATATGTGGTTAGGATTCACTGACAGTCAAACTAAAAATCTCATCCAGAGGTAAATTCAGTTGATTAAATATAAGCAACTAATGTTATTCGAGATAATCTAAAGTATGAGAAGTCTGCACACCTGTGAAGACATATGACTTGCTGCACACCCATACCCTTCTGGAGCAGGAGATGCCAGATAGGTGTCATCACCTTAACCAATAATGGTTGTGTACAGGCAAAGAACTGGGTCTTCAGTTCCTGTGGTGGGAGCCTAAACACCTATCTCAGCACATGAAGTCCTGTATTTGTGCCTGGGATTGCATCAAATTGATGTCTCTCCAGTTTATAGAAAAAGGTGTCTTGTGGGACAGGGTCAAACACTTTGTGCAAGTCCAGATAGAAAATGTCAACTGCTTTACCTCTATCCGTCAGTTCTGTAGGCACATCATAGAAGGCAACCAAACTGGCCAAGTATGATTTGTTCTTAGTGAAGCCATGTTGGCTGTCACCAACCACCTCATTGTTTTTCATGTACCCTAGCATGGTTTCCAGGAGAATCTGCTCCATAATCCTGAAAGACAAACTGCTCAGACATTTCCCTGTGTTCCTCCCAGGCTACCTGTCCTTGCTTCTACCTTCTGTAGACTTCCTTTTTGTGTTGGAGTCTGTGCAAGAGCTCCTTGTTCATCCATACAGGCCTCCTGGTGTTTTTGCCTGAATTTCTCTTTGTTGGGATACATCACTCTTGAGGTTGGAAGAGGGGAACTTTGAATATTAACCATCTTTCTTGTGCCCCTCTTCCTTCCACGGTTTTATTGCATTGTGATCTACCAATCAGATCCGGGAAAAGGACAAAGTCTGCTCTCTTGAAGCAGACTTCACTATGTGTTCATTTGCTGTGTTCACTCCTTGCTGCCCTTAAGGGTCTTGAGCTCCACTATTTCATGGTCAAGGCTGCCTTTTGAGCTTTACATGTTACACTTGCCAAGGCATCTTCACAGCCATAGCAATTAGTACTCCTACAATACAAGCAGCAAAACTCATGGTTCATGCACTTTTATGCCAGGATTTTATATACATCATGCAGCGCACAGAATGTCCTTCTGGAAATTGTGTGGGTGACACTTAACAACCAGTATACATCAGAAAGAACTCATGCAGAGAACCGGTGACGGATAGAAACATGCAGTTATCAATGGAAAAGCATTTTCCACAAAATAAGCACTTTACTTCCTAATGGAACAGAAACCTAAAATAATTTCTAAAGACAAGCCTAGAACAGGAATTCATAACCACTGGATAATAAGAATTATGGCCTCAGCAGAAACACCAGTTACGGAATTCATTACAATCTTTCTGCCTTCTCTCTGTTTTACAGTCACTAATGATGGTATTTTTTTCTTTGTTCCTGTTCTCTCTCTTCTCCTGCCAATACCCTAGAGCTAATAACCATCTTCTTTTGTGTAACTGATTAACATAATGAGGCTGGACTAACAGCCACTGTGTCCTGTCTGTCTTGGATTATGTTGCTTCTTGCCACACTGGATGAAGTCCATCCCCTTTTTCCAGCTAAATCACTCAAGGTTCAAAAAAGATTAACCTTCTGAAAAATTTTTTCTGCAAAATCATTTACATGTTGTGACAATGTACTTTTCATCTTGTGTCTAAATAAGGAGAGCTACTTTCTCTCAAACTCAGCATGTATCTTCAGTGCTGAAGGCAAAAATCTAACTGCATTTCCAGCTGTGTCTACAAGGCGACTTGAGGGAATATAACATGGAGAGAGCTTGATTCTGGGAACTAATGAAACTTATCTATAGGAGCAGAATGGAAATCATGACCTACAAAAGCTGATTGTCCCTGGAGGTAGAACAGGCTATAGAGTGAAGTGCAACTGTTTGGGTTATTCTGAAGGCATGTTTGACTGCTTTGGTCTGGAGGTTGATCATTATAGAGGAATGCTAAGAGTCACAGTCAGAGTTTGAATGGCATTAACAAGGAGCAGTGCATACAAACTGTTTAGCACTGGGGATCCCAAGAAGAATGGGTCTTCCCACTTTTACTGACATTTCAGTTATCTAATGAAACAGTCTTTCAAAAGCAAGTGATCCCTGGCTGCCAGTATAATGATACCGAGTGGTTCACATCTATATATTTCAAGACTTATTCAAGATATCTATATGTTTCAAGGCTCTATAGTGTAGATTGGCCATGACTGCACTGTGTAGGTACTGTCTGGCATCTCTTCAGAGCCTTTAAGCCTTAAAATCCATTTATTTGCTTGTTTGTTAGAACTTCAAGGACGTAATTTGCTGCAGTAAAGTATTTTTATTACCCATAAGCCAAAAGTGTTGCATGGGCTGAGGTCACTCACTGTTCAGGGAATGTGGAGGTGTTGGGGTGAGCAGAGCCTGCTGGGGCTTTTGGGACTGAGGACTGCACAGGAATGTAGGAGACAAATGTGGTATGATTTAATCTGTTTTGCCTACAACAAATTTCTTCAATGAGAAATCACAAATTTTTCTGGACTGGACTTTGGGATCAGCTGAGAACATTCAGTCCTGAAGGGAGCTTCAGAGTGAACAAATATGCATGCTGTTTGGAGGATCAGAGAAGGGGTCCAGACATCAGAAAACAAAAGGTGAAGAGTCATCTCCTTTCACCAAATTCAGGTGCTTGAAATTAAGCAAAGTGACCTATCTCTCCCACTGATTATCTGAAGAGTACAGACATATATCAAAAGAGGTTTCATTTGTACGAGCTGTACACAGTGATACAGTTAAATCAAAGAGTTCAGTATAATAGTAAATTACATTTTCTTAGGAGGATTTCCTGGCTCTGAGGCCAACTGGCAGATCATTGAAATAGTCTGTATCCATCTTGTTAAATTCAGGCTCTCCAAAATAGGCACCCAAACTTACTATTAGCAATGGCTCCTGGACTACATTAATGTCAAGATTGGGTCTGAATCCTTTTGTGAAAATGCTTGATGGCAACAAATATAAGTGTTTAATAATGTAAGTAATTGAGTTTCAGTACTTGGAAAAATTCCATCGCACTGTTTAATTTACCAGCACAAGTGTAGTGTAGGTTTCTATAATGTAGATGTAGGTAAAACACCTACAGAATGCCACAGAAATGTCACAGAAATGGATAAGTCCAGGAAAGAGATTCTAAAAGAACTTGTTTTTCTGCCTGAACCTAGCCTGCATCTGTCACTAATCACAGCCTGATGTGGTACAACGATACCCCATGGATTCAGCCTGCAGACTTAATCAGATCACTCTGAGGATCTGCTATGACCTCTTTACTGGGTTCTCTTTCTGTGGAAGGGTGTGGAGGTGACAGCAGATGCCTGGGTCTCTGTCTGACCTGGTTCATAGTAATGAACCTATGTTCAGAAGTACCTATGTATTTCCATTCATGCAGTTTATGTATTACAAGTGATGTAAAGCTAAAGCTGTAAAATTCCTGTGATCTGGCAAAAGTTAGGAACACTGAAAATGACAGAGTCCAACATGTCATTGTCCTTCAGTTGTCCACCCATGCAATGGCATTAAGAGTACATTTCTAGTTTTAGGTATAGGTGAAGTTCCTGCAGTGATACTTAAACAGGGGAAGTTCAGGTTAGCTATAAGGAGGAAGTTACTTACTGTGAAGGTGATGAGGCACTAGCATATTTTGCCCAGAGAAGCGGTGAATGCTCCATCCCTGGTAGTTTTCAAGGCCAGGTTGAACAGAGCTTTGGGTGACATGGTCTAATGTGAGGTGTCCCTGCCCATGGCAGTGGCTTGGAAATGGGTGATCTTAAGGTCCTTTCCAACCCAAACCTTTCTGTGATTCTATACAACTACTTTAGCATTGTGGGTTTTTCTCTAGGAAGCAAAAAGTCAGAATATTCAAAATTTAGCGTTATATGTTATCAATAAGGTCCCAGTAATTCAGTCTCATTTTCTGGCTAATGGTGAGATGGGAAAAACATCATTAAAAATTCAGAATATTCTGACTGCCACTAAGCCAAATCTGACAGTATTAAATTCCAGATGCTTCTGAACTCTCTAGTGATACAGCCTTTAAGCTTTTGATCGTTGCTCTGATTTCGAAGGACATTAGGTGGCTTCTTTTCCATAAAATACTCTGTACCTATAGGCTTCCAAATTGGAAAAAATTCTGAGTGGGAGGAAGAAAATTTGCAAGGAAAAAAAAGTTCCTGTGGCGCTTGTTGCTTGGCAACCACTGCCTTTGCCTCTCTGTGTTAAGAAAAATAGCATCCTTTGGAGTTCAACTCTCAAGCCTGGCTTGAAGAAAAAACAAGGTGGAAATAAGATAAATGCATGTCGTAGGGCAATTTTCATGCCGAATGTGAGAATGTGAAAGGGGATAAGAGTAATTGCACAGCCACTGTTCACCCATGCCATCCAGCCAAAGGAAACAGGGAAGACAGGTGACAATGAGTAAGGATTTATGACACTTCTGGTTGGTCACAGGATGGGATATTTACGGAGTCTTTAAAATGATGCAAAGTATAGAAGATGTTTTGTGGTGAGATAATATAGGAGCTCAGCCCAGTTCATGCATCAAAGAGAAGATGGAAGAGTGACTGTGCTATAGTAGAAAAATGAATGGATGGGAAATGCCTTGTATAAAAAGACTTTTTTGTCTAGGAGAGAAGTGTTAAATGAGAACCAGTTCCAATGTCAGATGAAGGCACATGTATTTGTGTTCAAATTAAGGTGCACATTTTTAGCAATGACATCAATTAAACACCAAAGCAAACTGCCTAGGGACTCTTGTACTCTTCATCACTTGAAGTCTTCAGGTTGAGATGAATGCTGTTTGGAAAACACACTTTAACCAAACAGATAAAATACAGGAGAAACAAGCTGAAAGGAAATGTTATGTGGTACACAAGGGATCGATGTGGCTTCACTGTACATTTATCTTGAGATGGACAAAAACAGTTGGAATTTTCCCCTCAGCTAAAGTGCTCATTCTGTGACTTTCCTCTATAACACCTCATGCAGCCTGACACAACGACTTCATCTCTGAAATAGGCGGAACGATGCACTGAGAGTTTATCGGCTTACATCATATAGAATTTTAAACACAAGTAATAAAGTGACTGATGGCACAGCTCTAAGAAGTTTCTAGGATAATTTAAATTCCATTAGAAAATGCAATGTAGATGTGCAAATTTTATCCCCATTCCATTTTACCTACACCAACTCATAGTTCTTGTGTGTGAGCTAGTTTAACTTCCGTCTCTATGAAAACAGCTGTTGCAACCATTTATACTAGGACATCCAAAAGTATGAGGTACAGTAGAGGAAGAAGAGGAAGAAGAGGAAGAGACTTAGTCTAAAATTGCTTCCTCAGCTACCCACATGGAATGTTGTCTCCTGATGTAGGAGTGTATTTGTCCTTAGTTTTCATGGTTGGTGAGGGAGAGAAGTTGTGTTCTTAAAATGTGGTACCTTTTGGTTCTGTAGGAATATTTAAAACCTCTTACAGAGAAGCACTTGAGCTTAATTAGGGCACAGAACATGAGAGAACTAATTCAAAGGAAGAAAATTTGCCTTATGCATAAGAAATTCAAAGCTTCAGAACATGTTCAGTTTATTAGCTTTTATGGCCAGTGGCCATTGTGTCATTTTCACCATAATTAGCAAAAACTGCAGCTCGTGTTAAAACATGATAGTACTGTTTCACACCAAAAGCCTGTTTTTAATATATATATCTGTGTGTGTACATATATATAAAACTTCAAACTCACATGACTTACATAAATACCATATTGTCACAGTTTAACCTGAGAAAGTGGTGAAACACCATACAACCGTTTACTCACCCCACCATGCAGTGGGGTGTGGGAAAGAAATGGAAGGGTGTAAATATGAAAGCTTGTGATTTGACATAAATACTTATGGGATGAGATAGAGCAAAAGCTGCATATGCAAGTGAAGCAAAACAAGGAATTCGTTCACTACTTCCCATCATCAGGCAGAGTTTCATCACACGTAACGGTTACTTGGAGAGACAAATGCTGAACATCCCTCTTTCCTCCTTCTTCCCTACATAGAATCACAGAATAGCTAGGGTTGGAAAGGACCTTAAGATCATCTAGTTCCAACCCCCAGCTTTTATTACTGAGCACGATGTCATATGGTGTAGAATATCCCTTGGGACAGCCGGGGCCAGCTGCCCTGACTGTGTCACCTCCCACAATTTAGGCACCTAAATTAGTCAGTACAAACGTAGTGTTATGTCTTATTTTGAGAAAAGGGAAAATGTACTTGGAAAATACACCAATTATACAGTTATAAAACTTTACAGCAGTAAAATAATCTTGTCTAGAACGGATTGTTTCTTGGTTTTAAGGTTATTGCTCAAGTAGGTTTTCATTGTTTTATCCAGATCACGTATCTTCCTTCTGGCTCGTTGCAAATCTGAATTAGTTTTAGTAAGAATTGCAGCTGACTTTCAAGAAAAGATACTTACCAAAACATTGTCGGGTATTGAAACAGTTGACAAAAAATGCATCTTTAAATGCCTTACAAGTTTGCTTTTATTGATAAAGTGTCAGGTCATGGAAATTTTTTTCAGATCATGAATGTGTTCTTGTTGGTTGCATGCAAGCAGAGCATCTGGCCAAAGTTGGTAATGTGTGGATAAGAAGGTAACAGCAGCTAGTGGAAATGACAGAAGCCCATCTGTCTGCTTATGACCATTTTATATCTCCAGGTATGACTAAAAAATACAGTTGCCCTATGACAAATGGGATGAATCAGTGTAGAGACTGAAACTATAGAAGAGCAAACTGTAGAGAGCAACCTACATCCAGCCTAAATATGTCTTAAAGTCTGAAGTAATGACAATGGAAAAACAGGATTTATGTGCTAATTGGAGGGAGAGTAGAACAAGCAGCTCTGTGGTGGTACTTAGTTGCCAGCTGGGGTTAAACCACAGCAATCTGGTGTGAGTTTTTTGGTTGTTTGGAATTCCCTGAGGCATTGTGTAGTATCCAGCATGGTGGGGAAGTGGGAGAGATGAAGATGCTGGTTTTGTGTCTCTTTGAAGGGTTGTCTCTCTGGCACCCTCATACCTTGGTAATCCCTGCGCTGGAGCAGGTTATTCCTGTTATTCCTGGTACTGCAGCATGACCTAACATTTGAATGACTGTAGACTGAGAAAATCAGTTTTGGACTTCGTTACACACAAAGACTCTTAGCTAGGACATGGGCATTTGACTCCCTAATGGATTTAGCTCTAGGTGAATTTTTCATGATAATGTTACTTGCAATAGTCCTGAACTATTCTCATTTTTCCTGCTGCTTTATTTGAGCGGTGAGGGGGAAATGAAGATGATTGTAAATTATCATAATGATAGCACCACCAGGAATTTCCGATTCTGAATTCTTTCCAGAACATGACAATAAAGGACAGTAAGCAAATTTAGAAATTAAATTGAAGAATGGCAATACATTTTGAAAGGAGATACATTTTAAAAGATGTGCTAAGTCTATAAAATTATTATCATTAATTGTTCTTCTTTTCGTCTTCAGAAACAAACTGAGAGTGAAAAGGAAATTGAAAGACCAAAATCCACTGCAAATTTCTATGAGATTTATACATAATATTTTACTCTGATCTATGGACAGAGCCTTGGGTGGCATGGCTTATTGTGA
>JBCJKH010022797.1:0-10244 GCA_039877255.1 Loriculus beryllinus
CAGTTTGAACCCATCACCCCTTGTCCTATCACTGCAGTCCCTGATGAAGAGTCCCTCTCCAGCATCCTTGTAGCCCCTTTCAGGTAGTGGATTGTTCATGGAATCATAGAATGGTTTGGGTTAGAAGGAACCTTAAAGATCATAGATTCTGTGTGTGCAGTACAAACTGCTGCCCTCTGCTCGGAGTCTGCAGTCATTAACTGACCAGCAGGATTTTGAACAGCTGAGAGAGGCAGATTGAGCTGAAGAGCTGCAGAAAACATCCCCCATCTCTGTTTCCATCATGGAAATAGCTATAAAATTAAATAGTTTGATGAAGCAGGAAATAGTAGGGGATGTTAGGGAGTAAACCCATGCACCTCCAAAGAACAGATCCCATGTTTAATGGAGGAAAGAGAAGTTGTGCTTAAAAGTCTGTGATTTCTTTCTGGGCAATATGGCAAATATGTTTTACCAACCCAGATGGCTGTGGTTCTGTGTTTGCAGTTGTGCATCTCCAGATACCTTGGAAAAAGGTGAAGAATTGGGGTCTAAGAGTGGCAAGGATTTTCAAGAGCAAATCTCTTGAAGTCCTTCAATGGACTTTGGCATGAGTGTTTCCTGTTATGCTATTAAACATGGAAGGGGATTTAGTCCTAAAGCAAAGGCAGCAGGTATCTGTAGAGCATGGAGTCACAGGGTGAGCAAAGCGTTTTACCCACAGCAGTTTCTCCATATGATACACAGACAGACTCCACAACTCATTAAAATTGTAAAGTAAGTATGCTTTATTCAGCACTGAGGAGCATGGGGAATGGCTCCTCCAAAGGCATATACACCTCAGTGTTCTTCTCCTCTATATCCTCTAAACTATTAGATACGCTTTTCTGTGTGATTGTACAACACACTTATACATATTCATGACCTATCCCCACTTCATATTATAATGAGGTAAAAGGTCCTTGCTTGCCTAGTGTCTCCTGGTGGTTGTGGGTGAGGGTCTCAAGATGAAGTAAATGAGTCTTCCCTGAACTTTTTATCTCTAGTCATTGCGCACGTTCCCTGGTGATTTAGTCACTGTCCAAACACAAAGCTGATTTCAGCTGGTTTAGGGGTCCAGAGAACAGGAGTTACTGCTCCTTCTTCTTATCAATAGCCTTGGTCCTCCCACCCTGTTCCAGCAAGCACAGTAAGTGTTAAGCACACATTTGTTGAGTAAACACGAGTAAGCAGTAGCATTGTTAAGCAATTGGCTTAACCCTAACCCCCCTGTACATCGGTTAACCCTTCACATCACATAAGCCTTACATGTTCTCTGTGCCCTGATGCATTTGTGTTTGGGCAGAATAATCTCTTGGCCAAAGCCTTGTTGGACCCTATGAGAGAACTTTTCACTTGCATCAGTGAAGCTGCACAAAGGCTTTCATGAAAAGGGTGAAGGGAGATTCATCAGGAGAGAGGTAACAGGAGCTGTAGCATCTCTTCTGTCTGATGCTCTTGTGAGCACTGCTAAACCTTTTCTCACCTTTTCTTATGCTGGTGGAGAAGATGCAGATTGGTGCTTCTCCCCATAGAGATCACATTATTCACTCCTCAAAAAGGTCTGGTTTGGGTCTCCCTTGTGTCAACTGCCTTTCACAGGGCCATTACCCTGCTGAGAGTGAGGACAGGAGAGTCTCTGAACAGAGATACTAACCCAGCATCCTCTGTGTCTGTGGCTATGACTGATGGATGCACTTAAAAACATATCACATCTATTTCTTAGCATGCCTGTTAGGAAGACTTCATTCCTTGAAGATTTATAAGAAGTAAAGAGAAGGAGGAGAAGTAAGGAGAAGTAAATGTCCAGCATGTAATAATTATGTAATAATCCACAAACCAATAAAATCTTGCCCCCTTCTGCTGACCTCAGCTGTAGTGGAACAGCTCTGGAGTCAGCAGCTCTGATGTGTCAAACCACTTCCTACACACAACGGCACGCACCACCACACTGAGCATTAAGTTTGATTTCCTGGATTAAAGCTACTAATACCTGAACAAAGAGCAGACTTTATTCTCTCTTGCGGGGCCAGCCCAGTGAAATGATGATTTGCTGACCAAAGAGCAAAGTCCTTGCTATGCACATAGGGTGGTGATGCTTCCACAAGTCTAACCAGGCAGTAGAAGGCTCCTTGGCTTGGCTGGCAGCAGCCCATCACTTCTAAGAAACTTCACCGTCCTCAGTGTCGGAGAGAAAAGATGTGAACAAGTCCCATGGAGCTCAAGTGCCTTTTGATGTGGCTCTTGTTTGGATCTGTCAAGGGGAACAGGCCAGGTAAAAGACTATTTCTGCCTTTTGGGGAGGGAAAATATGATTCACTTTCTTGTGGTGGCTGCTGGAGGGTGTTCACAACATCCTGACTCCTTTCAGGTAAGGAAAGATGTTAAGAGCTTAAGGAATTTATTATTCTAAGGAAATGAGAGAAATGGGGTTTGTGCCCACAAGCCATCGACTGCATACAATCCAGAGCACTACAGAATGCTTTTTGTCTGAGTAACGCGTGTATCATCCAACCCACCATTGGAACTGTGGGCAGATCAAAGCAACCTTGCGCACCTTAAGTAGCTCTTTGAATTTGTGGGGTTTTTCCATTCTGCATGTAAGTTTAGGAAATACAAAAATAGGCACTGAAATGTCAGTAACTGTAGGTAAAACTGATGGCAATGCTCTTAGAAGGTGCCATCCACGTTTGCTACGAGTGCTATAGATACTAAGTATTCTCTCAGCCACACCTCCCAACCAGTAGTGCCTATAAACTGTGAACGGAGGCAGCTAATTCATTCAGCATAATTTTACACATTTATAAATTGTGATACTGCTTATATTTGGCTTATTTATTGTGACAAGTGTGTGCTCTGAGAAATGGTCTGGTGATATATTAGTGTATTTGAGTTTTAATTGCTTTGTTCAAAGGGGGAGAAAAAACATCTTACATTCTCAGTGCTCGATTATTTAATGGACTCAGAATAGTTTGGGTTCGAAGATCATCTAGTCCAGTCCCTCTGCAATGTGTAGTTCTTCTGTATCTGATGATGATGCCCAGGTTGAGAGGTGTGAGCAGCCTAAGGCACGTTCTCAGGCACGCTGGTACTGTACCTTCTGATGGATTGTGTCTAGCCTAGGGGCTGGGCATCTCAAGGGAACATTGTGTTGCTGCAACCAAACTCATTAATGCAGAAAGTACCTCCATAAGTATTTAACCTGCAGGTGAGTTTATTCTCATTAAAGTATTTTGTCAGTAAACCCTGTACCTTCTCCTTCACGGGGCATTTTCATTGCCAAATAAAGTGCCAGTGCCCACAGCAAGCGTTTCAGTGCTGCGTGCAAGAGTATCACTGCAAGATGTTCAGCCAGAGATATGTAAATAGGATCAGTTCTGGGATGAGTCAGGCTCCCTATATCACACTTTCCATATTACTATGCATGAGATTTCTTGCTGGCAAGTCTCGTTTATCAGAAATCTTTCTGGTTTATGGAAAAAAATGGAGGGGTGTCAGAGCAGTTGCATTTTGTGCTATTCGATGTGATTTAATTCTCTGATGAGCAAATAAATGCATAGCTTTGCATTCTTCACTGTTTCACTAAGATTTTCTTTCCTCAGCTTCCTGTGTTTATTTTCAATGTCTCACGCAATGTTTAAACATAGTATTTATCCATAGATATATATATTTTAATTTCTCCATGCAAATAATACGCTAAGGTAGAAACACCAGCTTCTACGAATATTTTTCATTGTAGAGATGCCTGAAGTGTTGTGGCTCTAAGACCCATTGTGTTTAATTCCTTTGAGGGATTAACAAGGAGACCTGGGAACAGCCTTAAGCAAAGAAAAGGGAAAGTGGCTAGGTCAAACTGGTCAAAAATCAACTATGCCTCAGTACAGACAGTGCTGTTTGTATTCTCTTGCCTTGGCCTTTTCAGCACTGCAAGTTCAGTTTTGTGAATAGATCCTGCTGTAGAGGCTGGTTGGAAGAGGGTTTCTGGCAAAATGCACTATCAGGAATAAATATAATGAGGGAGAATAGAAAACAATAAGTCTTTGTTTTACTGAACAGTTTCACTGCTGGATCTCAACGTGCTTTGAGAGGGAAAAGTCTTCTAATATGTACCTGGGGAAACTAAGGCATGGGATGACTAGTATAAGTTAAACTACACCTTAGTGCTAAGGAAGATAAAGAGAAATGCTGATTTCCTCAGAAAAAGCATCATATTTATCTCATTTACTCTTCACAGCAACACTGCCTAGAAGCTACAGGCATGGGTGAGGCTTGAAGTATGCTAGGTGAGGGTCAAATACAAGATAAAAGCTGATTTATGCTCCTCCGACCTTCCCATCTTGCTATTCATCCTACAGGAACACACTAAATAGATTTGCAAGTTAAACCTGGAAAGGATTAAAACTCACAAAAGAAAAAATTTCATTCAGCTGAATTCACACAAGATGGGTACCAGATCTCAGCCATTTAAATGAGAGGAATTTCTTCCCCATTATACTTGCATATGAGCGCTTGCTCCCATGGATTTGAAATGCAATGAGGAATAAATTAAAGTTGTCAAACACGTGCAAGTGTTTCTCCTACGGTCAACCAGAGAGAAAATACCTTTATAAACCTTACAGCTATAGTGGCCTTCAGCAGCAAAGTGACCAATATACAGCTACAATTAAAAAGAAATTGTTAATAAGTTGTGATCCTGCTGAGGATGCTATGGACAGAGATCCTGCAGTATCTGCTTCTGCCCTCAGATGGAGATACCTTCTCCCTGCCTCATCAGAGATGAGATGCTATGCCCTTTCCTTTTATTACAGAAAGAAATCCACTCTTTAGTTACTTTTAGAAAGCCACTAGCTTTGATTTTGCTTTGATTTTTGCCTTTAGAGTGTTGCAGTACTGCTTTCTACTTCGATCATAGAATCATAGAATAATTAGTGTTGGAAGGGACCTTAAGATTGTTTAGTTCCAACCCCCCTGCCAAGGGCAGAGGTGCCTCACACTAGACCATGTCACCCAAGGCTCTGTCCAACCTGGCCCTGAACACTGGCCAGGGATGGAGCAATCACAACTTCCCTGGGCAACCCATTCCAGAGTCTCACCACCCTCACAGTAAAGAACTTCTTCCTTATATTAAACCTGTTCAGCTTTGTGTCTCCTGTTTTTCCCATTACATTAATTGCATCTCTAAAGCACAGCTTTGGATGTTTTCTCCCCATGGTTTCCATCTCCTGACCCTGGTCCTGAATCTTGGAACAACCTGACTTACCGTGTCTTTGCTCCGTCTCCTCTGATGCTTCTCCAAATCTCACATTTCCAAAGTTCTTCCGTGACTTTCTTCACTTGACAACCTGTTCCTCAGCCCTGCCAGGGTAGCAGTACTCAGTCATCTGCTGCTTTATTTTTATCCTCTTCATTTGTAAAGGTAAAGTATATACAGCCCTCTCTATTTGGAAAAACACTTCATGCATTACAGAGTCACAAAAGTCAGCAACACTAATAAGTAATTTCCATCTCATTCATAAGAGCTCCAGCAAAAACCTTGATGACCATGCTAAGGCCACAAGTCAAATAAGATGAGTCTTAAAGCCACGTTTGAAATCAAGAGTTCCACCAGACCTTTTCTCACTGTTACCCAAGACTGGGATGTGCGCTTGCCAGCTTGTCCAGTTACTTTCTATGGCCCTTCCAACGCAACAAAAGGCAAAGCTGAGAATGTTCCAGCCAAAGAAAAGGATCTGAATTTCTGGTGCTGTTTTAAAAAGCAGATTTTCTTTCTCAGGAATGTATTTTTCCCTTTAGATGAAAACACCGAAGAGGCGGGTGTTGCTGAAGTCACAGATTAAAGCACAAATGTAACCAAACCTGTTCAAAACCCAAATGTCACACTCCAAAACAAGGCTTTCATGTACGATATTCTCAAAACCAGACTCTGTGTTCTGCCACCATACCGTGTGCAGTAGTTGTTTTTAAAGAGTTTGAGCTCTGTGGCTTTACCGCGGAACTATAAGGGTATAAACATCCAGAAACAAAAGCAGAAGAAAACCAGATGTTCCCCATTCTTCACTTCGTACCTTTTCTATGCAGTGCACTGTGCTTGTCCTTCTCCCTGCCTTAGGAAACACTCTCCCTCTTTTTTAATACTCCAATTCCACATTTTCAATCCAAGTTCTCAGCCTCCTGCCAGGGAAGGCGTGAGATTCGTCTTGCATAAAACTTCAGCCATCTGCACCATCTTCTCCATCAAGTTGGACATGTGGATCCCCTTCGTAACCAGGGGGAAGAATGTAGCACTTTCAGGGCACAGTTGATGTACCAGATTGCAGATAAGGTGCTGTGAGTCATGTCCTGTGTCTTTCTAGTAATTACACACAGAATTGAAATGTCTGCTTTTTGTTGGCTGGGTGGCATTCACTCCATGCCTTAAAACAGGAGTGAGTTGGAAATGAAGGGGGTAAATGTGTTTTAGAAGAGGGAAGTCAAGAAACAGCTGTGGCGGCAGAAGACAAAACAGCATCTGCAGGCTGCTTTGCTGGGAACTCACAGTGAAGTGAGCTTTAAAATGCTATCAGTGCATTAGCTAAACCACACTGCTTATCAATGTGAGCATGTAAGAGTGTTCTTCCACCACTGTAGCTGGTAAAATGAGAGAAGCACCTTGAAGCATTGCTTTGGAGAGCTTAAGTTAGGTGTTTGCTGTCCTCTAGAGAGGTCTGCCCAGTTTCACTTGTTACAGAAGGAGCTAAGAAGGCAGGTTCCTGAGGCTAAGTTATGCTTAGCGTGAGAAAAATTAGTCCACAGTCAAACCAGATCTTACCTGGCTGTGTATGGAAGTATTTTTTGCATTAGATTCCACTGTCTAGGTCAGTGGCAAACAGCTGGTTAGCATGAGTAAGCCAAGATATAAGTGCATTTCTCCTCTATCTAATTTTCTATGGTCCTCCAAGGAGTTAATTGACAGCCCCTGCTAGTTCATGTTCCAGTTTATTTTACACTGTCTTTCCAACAGAGCCATCTTATAGTACAGCAAACTCAGCAGGCATTGACCTGGCTAGTCCTTAGAATAGGACATGCCTCTTCTCCACTGCTAGGAACATTAAAACCCATTTCCTGCCCCATAAGGCTGCCTTTTGCATTAAAATTTGTGTGCCTACTTACTTCATCTGCAGTGTATTTCTGTTCTTTACACTGCAAACTCATTACTACTCCTATGACTTTGTGGGATAATCTTTGTGTAATTGACAGTATAGCTAAACAAAATCTCACCAGCAAATTACCATAGGTTTCAGGTCGGCACCCCATCCCCACAGTTGGGATTTATTACTAGCTTACTAATCCACATAGATAATAAATGACATTCATTAGCAGGGAAGGAAGAAGGCAGAGCTGTAGCGAGCTTGTTAACAGACCCTTTGGGAATAAGGTTTGAAGTTAGAAAAGGTTTGTTACCATTTCAATCCAGTTGCTGGTATCAATTCCTTCTCTTCACCCAAATCAGTTTCATCTTCAAGAGACATGCTCTGTTTTCAGAGCATGTAGTTTCAGACAGCATATGAACCCCCAGGGCTGAATTAGCTTCTCAGATACATCTGGGGAGATGTCTCCATTTTGGCTTGGTTTTATTTCTTGGTATCTCTAGGGAGAAGTTCTCTTCATCTCTGGACTGGGCAGGTTTGCGAAGTGGCTGGTTTCTTGCACTGCTTTTACCTACCTCTTCAGTGCATCCAGTTTCCTACTGACCCCATCTTAATGCCTTTATATTTAGGGGAAACCTGTCGTTTTTTTGCACCTTGACGCCTTAACTTCACATCGGAATAACAATGTCAGTGCTGGTGACACACAGCCACAAGACAGAGGAAATTCTGAGTTCAGACTATCGTTGCTGACTCACTGTCTGTGTTTATCCAATACTAAAAGTACCTGTTATACATTTTCCCCATTCACTTCTTCTGGACAAAAGGTGTTGTTCTGCTGCTTTGTCTAACAGTGCTTTGCCTAACAGTGCTTTGCCAACTGAGACATGGAAGAGAAATACTGAGACATGGAAGAGAAATCTTGACTTTGGAAGCACACCAGGAGATGCAATAAGTACTTTTGAATTTTTATGTTTCATGGATGTCTTATCATCTGAATTCACTACTGTCCTTCTAATTCCAACGGCATGTCTCCATCCCCTATATGATAGTATTTGAAACCAGTTCCATAAATGCTGTAGGCACCAAAAATCCACTAATACAGGGAGAAATGTGGATTCCCAGCTGCCTTAGGAGACCTATGTGATCTAACAATTCTGCAACCCATAGCAGTGCTAAACCCCATGACTGCAATTCCACTAGCCTCTGTGTTTGCCCATTTCAATACATCATGTTAGTATCTCTAAGTGCAAAGAAATGGAGTAACAAGGAACTTTTGGGATGTAGGAGATGAGAATGGTAGGTGGAGTCTTATGGAACTTATGGAAGGGGAGGACAGAAGGCACTGGGGCTGGAAGAGAAGGAAACAGTGGTACACAGCACCTTGTGATGGGGATGGAGAATTGGAGGATGTAGGGGGGGAAATGAGGGGAGACTTAAAGGTGATGTGAGGGCAGTCTTTTAAACCAGTACTAGAGGTAGTTTTGCCCTGGAACAGCTGTGGAGGGATGCAGAATCCAGTGGGAAGCTGGGCTGACCAGAACTGTGCCACCAGAGGCGATGAGGCAGGTTACACCTATGTGTTCTGGCCTTTTATAGTATTTTTATTTCATATCACCAACTCAAACAAACTGAACAATTCCCAAAAAGGTGCAAAAAAAAGCAAAGTTAATGTCCCAAAAAATGTAAAAAGTCAGAGATCTAGGCAAGAAGAAAGCCTACACTGCCATTCCCTAGTTCTCTGGTGTTGTGGTTTAACCCCAGCAGGTAAGTAAGCACCATGCAGCTGCGTGCTTACACCCCTCCATGGTGGGATAGGGAGAATTGGAAAGCAGGTGAAACTCATGGGTTTAAGAATTAAAATAATAACGATAATAACAATAATGATGAATAAAAAGAGATGAATAAAATCCCAGGCAGAAAAGTGATGCACAGTATAGTTGCTAACCACCTGCTGACTGATGCCCAGCCTGTCCCTGAGCAGTGATTGGCTTCTTGTGCCCCTTCTCACTGCAGAGCATGAGACTGAAAAGTCCTTCAGTGTAGGAGAAGAGGAGTTTGAACTTGGTCAGAGTATGCTGAGTGACCATAATTCTTTGGGGAACTAACTTTGAGCCAGACTCTGTAATTTTGGCTCTGTGGGGAACTAACCTTGAGCAAGAAAAGTGGAGCAAAAGAAGTGGAACAAAAGGGGACGAGAACGAGAGGTAGAAGAAGGAACTGAGAAATGGGGAGAAGATGGAAAGGAAGATGTCGAAAAAGGCAGACTAACCTATTAAAAACTTGTGAACAGCAGCAACTAACCAATCACGTTTTAGCTCTGAGCATGTGGACATAATTTAAAATGTATATAATCTTTATAATCTGAAGTAAAAAGGTCTTTGACTTACAATCAAAGTCTGAGCCTTAAATCCTCTCAAGTAGGCATTACTTAGCAGCAACTGAAAACATCAGTGTTATCAGCGCTGTTCTCAGACTAAACCCAAAACACAGCATTGCACCAGCTACTTGGGAGATAATTATCTCAGCTGAAAAAGGATACCTGGTTTCTTCTCATCTCTTGGCTCTTTTGTCATCCATACAACAGGGATGTTGATGATTTCGGGACAAATCATGCAGTTTCCTTGAGCACAACGGCTGCCTGAAGTTCTAGGCCAGGTGGATGTGGCTCTGGACAATCTGATCTGATCGAAGATATCCTTGCTCGTTGCAGGAGGGTTGGACGGGATGAGCTTTTAAGGTCCCTTCCAACCCAAACCATTCTATGATTCTATAATAAACCCCAAAGTTGATTTTAATATTTTTTACTTTGATTCTAATATTTTTTATTTTGATTTTAATATCAAACACATTGGTGAGGAGGTATAGCATGGAAGAGAAGCCAGTGTTGGAAAGGTTATGATGGTTGATTGTCACGACGCACGGGGTACGGACATCGCTGAGACGATCAATGTGATCAAGTGATTGCCAATTTATTAGACAAAGTCCTCACCTTATATAGAAGATTGGTAGTATAAGTACATCAATCTGGCAATTGCTAATTGGATACCTTAAACCTTAACAACACTATGATTGGATAACACTGTCCTGGGAACTTGCTTC
>JBCJKH010022797.1:10344-20384 GCA_039877255.1 Loriculus beryllinus
GGAGACATGTTCTGCTGCTCTGCAGTAGCCTCCTCTGCCACATCCATATCCATGCTGCTAGGGCAGCCAGACTCCTCGTGGAAGAACTCTGGGACGGAGGGGTTGTTCCAGAGGTTCTGTACGGTGATCCCTTCCACCTGGGACAGCGCTTCATCAACGCCCTCCAGCAAGATTTTCTCCTCTTTGGCCACAGTCGCATCTGGGATTTGGGTCACCTCCTGAGCTTCCACCAGCTGCTGGCCGGCTCCCTGGACCACAGCCAGACACTCACTCAGCACCTCTCTAGTGACGTTTGTGGCCATTTCTTCTAGAAGCATCTCATAGACATCAGGGCTGAGCAGGGCAGGTACCTGCCTCTGTGCCTCTGGTGCTGTCTCCTGCTCAACACAGGCAGGAGGCGCTGGTGCCAGTGCCATCTCCTCTTGTGCCACTGGAGTGAGAGGTGCGTGCTGCTCCTCTTCCTCTGCAGCTCCAGCTAATGTAGAACCTGACAACTCAGTGTCTGTGGGTGCTGCTGGCATAGGAGACATGTTCTGCTGCTCTGCAGTAGCCTCCTCTGCCACATCCATATCCATGCTGCTAGGGCAGCCAGACTCCTCCTGGATTTCATTATGGAGGTCCCGGAAGAACTCTGGGACTGAGGGGTTGACCCAGAGCTTGCGTACGGTGATCTCTTCCACTTGGGGCAGCACTTCATCAATGACCTCTACCGACTCAGTCTCCTCTTTGGTCATTGCCACATCCAGGATTTGAGTCATGTCCTGATGTTCCACCAGCTGCTGGCTGGCTCCCTGGACCACAGAGTGACACGCACTCAGGACCTGTCCAGTTATGTTCTTGGCCACTTCTTCTAGAGCAATCTTATAGGCATCAAGGCTGAGCGAGGAAGGTACCTGTCTCTGTGCCTGTGGTGCTGCCTCCTGCATGACATAAACAAGAGACTCTGGTGCCAGTGTCACCTCCTCTTGTGACACTGGAGTGAGAGCTGTGTCCTTCTCCACTTCCTCTGCAGCTCCAGCTAATGTAGCAGCTGACAGCTCAGTTTCTTTTGGCGCAGCTGGGATAAGGCACATGTTCTGCTGGTCTGCAGTAGCCTCCTCTGCCACATCCATGCCTATGCTCCTGAGGCAGCCAGACCCCTCCTGGATATCCTCCTGGAGGTCCTGGAAGAGCTGTGGGACCGAGGGGCTGACCCAGAGGTTGTGTCCTGTGATCACTTCCACTTGGGACAGCACTTCATCAATGAGCTCTACCAACTCCTTCTCCTCTTTGGTCACTGCCGCATCCGGAATTTGTGACATCTCTGCCTCCTCGACACCATCTCTGATAGAGACCTTCTTCCTCATGCGCCTACATGGGTCATTCAGATCTGTGTCATTTTCTGCCGAGCTCTTCAGTGCAGGTGCCTGGTGCTGTGTCTGTCCTGGTGCAGCCTGCTCGCCCCACTCGGCAAAGAATGGTACTTTTGCCTCCTCTTTGGCCACATCTCTGTGGCGCTTCGAGACGATGCTGCACGACACTTCCGCATCTGCAACATGCACTGTGCCGCAGGGCAGGGCAGGTGACTGCCGCTGGGCTCGTGCTGCAGCAGCCTGCCTGCTAAAGGCACGTGACGCTGGTGCTGGTGCCGTGGGAACGCGGGCTGCCTGGTACTCCTCTTCCTCAGGAGCAGGCTGAGTGGCAGCGGCCTTGCTGCCGTTAGCTGCCCTGCCCTTGTATCTTCTTGCCCTTGCAGCCCTGCTGCATTCTAGGTCCTGTCTCGACACTGCCTGCTGGCAGGGGCCCCGGCTCACATTGCCTGTGCCGGTCGCTGTGGCAGAGGCCGCGGGCCTGTGTGGGGCAGGCTGATAGCTCCGTGGCAAGGCAACAGCGCTGCCACGTGCGGGGATGCGGTGCAGCTGCGCAGCGGTTGTGCGCAGCTGCTCTTGGCTCTTGCTTGTGCTGCCCATGGCCGTGTCACTGAAGCTGGCTGTAGCGGCAGAGGGTGCCGGCGTCAGGGGAGGCAGCCTGCTACAGCTGCTGGCTGCTCTCGGTGGCCGAGGTGGCGGCCGAGGTGCCCTTTCCACCAGCGGTGGCAGACGAAGTGTCTGCTGCTCTGCGCTCACGCTGCGGGGCAGCGCCGCTCTGTGCCTCAGGCTGCCCACCTGCAAGAGAAGCCGAGGAGAGAGGCTGTGTGACAGCGTCTCTTGCGCCCGTGTCCCAGCTGGCTGAGCTCATGCGCTTGGGCTCCCCTGCCAGCCCCACGCAGGGCTCAGCCCCACAGCTGGCTGCTGCCTGCTCCCGGAGCTGCCTGGGGAGAGGGCCGGCCACCCGCAGCCCGTGCCCACTGCCCACAGCACCCCCGGCACGCTTGGGCAGCCTGCGGGGCACAGCATGGGGGGCTCAGCTTCCTCCCTCCCGCACCTCCCGCACCTCCCGCACCTCCCGCCTGCCCGTCGGCACTTCCCGTGCTTGGGAAGATGCCTCGCCCCGTCTCCCTCGGGGTCCCTACCTGTGCCTGCTGGCTCACGACGGGCTGAAACCTTCCTGGGTAGGGCAGCTGTGGCAGCGTGATCCCATGCGGCTCTTCCTCAGCCTGCCTGCGGCCCACCTGCGGGCAGGAGGAGGAGCAAGAGGTGTGTGATGGAGGGGCTGCCTTGGCACAGCAGCCCCCGCGGTGCCGGCAAGCCCGGCAAGCCCGGCACCCAGGCAGCTCCCTCTGGCCCCGTCCCACCACCGGCCTCTCCCTCCTGCCCCAGCCCTCACCTGGCCTCTCCTTTGCACTCCTGGCCTGCCCTTGGCGGGCTGGGAGCGGCCGTTTGATCCCTTGTCCACTGGCATCTTCTGGGTCCTTGGGTGCGGGCTTGCCGTGGAGTCCCAGGGCAAATGCTACCTCTAGGGCGCTCCCTCCAGGGCCTTAAATACCCCACACAACTGTCGTCACAATGCCCCCGTGGTTTCCATGGAGATGCCTATGACCTCACCAGCTCCAAACGCTCCCAGCTGCCCACCGGCAACTCCACAGCAACCACTGAAGCTTTGTGACAGCGGCGGCATCGTGCCCATGGCCACTGGGCACCCAGGGATGCACTTTGCTCCTCCCTGGTTTTTTGCTTGACAAGGTGAAAAGGGAACAGGGAAAAGAAAGAGGGCTAAAAGAAGGAAGAAAACAACAAAAACAATAACATACCTGCTAACTGCCACTTTCTCATACAGGTTTTCAAGTTTTGGCAAGAGATGCAAGCACGACTTTTTGAGAATAACGTGACGGAAAAGGACTTTGCAATTCATTAAATAGTACATTGCTGGACACTTTTGCCTCTTATGGTCAGCTTTAGCAGCTCTTCCAGCTGACACCACGACGGTGATTTGGCATATTATGATATACATGTCTTGAAGACCCTTAGCAACTAACATACAATCGAGCAAGCACAGCTGTGAGAACTTGACCTCGAAACTTGCCAACAGTCCACAGTTCTCCTAACTCGGTGAATTCCAGTTCCCTCTTATCTTGCTTGCTCCAGCTTCCTCGGGCCTCTCATGACCTTGCTGGATCTGTTGGGATTATTCAGAGTTCATGTACCAAATACCCATTCTCCTGTGAGAACACTGTCTCCACAGTTGATAAAGGAAAGATTCTTGAAAACGGGAGCAATATTGACAGTGAAGCAGTTAGAAGTTAACAGGGAAGCAAGCAGAAGGTCGCCATGAGACCTAGGAAATTCATCTTTCCGACTGATGATCAGAGACAGGAATATGGTTGTAAAGGCCAAAGAAATAGATACTGCAGTCTCACTTGATGTGAGAAGATGAGAATTTGTGTGATGTGGATGAAATGACAAAGCTGGATCCTAGAAGTGCTGCATGAGGTCCAGCTGCAACATGGATGAGTTGATCCAGGAGCACCAGCCTGACGGGTATTGCTCAATGTCACCCATTGTGCACTACTGCACAATCCTTATCTGACATGCCAGTTCAGAAGAACCCAAACTTCATGTGTTTATAGGTTAAAGCAACAGGTGCCCTTTATGATGAATAGACTCAATGCTGTGGGTTTTCTTAAGAAGAGACCAAAGAGTTGTAGATTTGAGTGCCTGGTGCTAAGATTCAGATCTGCAGTCTGCTTCAAAGAGGCTTTTGAAGTCTTGAGGGAAACATGCTTTTAGCTTTCAGGGAAAGTGAGAGTACATGATCTCAATGTGCTGCTAATCTGATAACTCGTCAATTCTAATCACCCTGACAGTCTGTGGTAAACCGTGTGGTTAACTATTTTGGGTACAGTCACATCTCTAGAAGCCGCAGTCTGATGTAGTTTACAAGACAAATCCTTTGATAACACCAAGATATGAGGGGATTAACATACCCCTTACACAGCTTGGCTGTTCAGCTGCTAACAGTTGTTGCCTTCTTCAAACTTTGTGACTTTTACTAAGCAGCAAGGTAGAAAGGGCAGAAAGTGTCAAAGTGAGAAAATGATGGGCGGCTCTGGAAGAATGGTTGGTCCTCTGGAAGCAAAGGGCATCACAGGACTGGGTCTGGGACTCACTGACTGGGTTGCTGTTGGCAAGGCTTTCAAGGAGAAGGCACTTTAGAAGTCAAGGGCAGATGCCAAATGATGAACAACTATTAAGGATTCAAGGCCCATTTTGCAGTCATTCTTGCTGGTTGCTAAGACTGCATTAATTATGGCTGTAGAAGATGTGAAAACATGATGACCAAGAATTTCTACTCATAATAGCTGTTACTATTATGCATAAACATAAAAGGCCACAGATCATGCACCCAAAGATCCAAAATGCCAGCTCTAATGCAACCAGCCTGCTTTATCTTTTAATTTCTCAGCCTTTAGGCCTTAAATAATCATTAAGTAGTGCCTTTCTCAACTTCTGGGTCTCCAGCTCAGCTTCAGTGGGCTTTTCAAGTGCACTGAAATGATCTCACTTAATTCATTACAACTGATTGAGAGGTATATTTAGATGTGATTTGCTGATGACACAGCACTTCACGTCCTTGTTTTGGGACAAGTTATATTTAGGTTTGCAAACTTCTTTCACAGTAAGCTGCTCTTTGGTGTGCTCAGACTAAACTGAGAGTCAGCTTCCCCCTCCAATGTTTGCTTATAGATGATTGCAAGTCTTAATGACTTAGTTTTCCTTATGTCTCCCTACACTGAACGTATAGCTTAATTAAGAAAATGTTGGTAGTGTTTCATGTTGCTCATTTGCTGGGTTCAGAAAGGAAGGGCTCAACAGCCTGCTTTATGCAGGGGAGCAGGAGCAGGCAGATAGACCTGGTGCCTTTTACCACTGCTCCCAACTGCTGTGGAGCATCCCTGCTCCAGCATCCTTTCTCCTTTACAAGAAACACAAGTGAGTCGAATCAGCCCCTCTTTATTAAAGAAGTGTAGACAAATAAAGGCTTCTTGTCTCTTTGTGGAGACAATCCCAAGGGGGTTTTCTGCAGCAAATTTGTATTTAGAAAATCAATGCCAACAACTAGCTCCAATGGGAAGGAGTCTTTGGATGGTGGGATTTTTCTAAAATTGAAATGGAAAGTGCGTAAAATAACAGTTTCACCAGACTTTCAGAGCCACTCTTTGGGTTAGAGTCAGCCACAGAAACAATGCTTTGCTACCTTCATGTTCCATTCATGGCATCCAGTTTCATCCCTCTGCTGTGATTTCAGCCCTGTGGCTAGGAGCATAATTAGGCTTCTTTCACTGAGCTCTAGGCATGATCTGGTATTAATAAGACAGAAGAATGTGGGAAGTCCTCAGTGAACAGGGTAAATGCACAGGCTGTCCTGACTTTCAGCTTTCTGTTTGCAGAAGCATGCCCAGCTCTTCCAACAACCGAATTTGCTGATGTTACTGCTGATAAATATCCACTGAGGACCAAACTGTACTATGAATGTGACAAGGGCTACGCAAGAAGAAGTGGGCAGTACTTGGGAATTCAGTGTCAGAGTATAGAGCAGGTTGCTTCTTGGGTCTACAAGGAATTTGAATGCATTGGTAAGTGATGATTGTCCGTTTCCTACACTTTTAGAGGTGTTTTTCCAATGAGTTTATGTAGGACACATCTGGGCATCTCTCTAACAAGCGATCTTTTATGCTTATCTTTGCTAGTTAGAACTTGTAGCAACTCTATTCTGCCTCTAAAACTTTGAGTGCTGTGGCTTTGCTCTGCTACTGATCCTGCTGTAATTCAGCAAAATGACCTTTCCCACAGATGAGAAAGTTTTATTGTCAACGGCTCCCACAATGGAGTTAGATGCTACACAGAAACCAGAAAGAAAACCACAGAAGACCACTGCACCCCAGAAGCAAGTAACCCTTTCAGCGTCTGACCGGAAAGGTAAGAGCCCATTCATTACTGTAACACTTCTCCTATTTCCATGGAAGCAGTGTAAGAATAATGACAAGTGATGTTGTGTAAGCAAATGAGTATTCTGTATCCTAACATATCCTGCTAGTCTATTATTTTGTAAGATCACAAATCATGTTGTTTCAATAACAAAAGCAGCAGGGAAAAATCTATCTGCTTTAACTGTGTGCTGCCTTGTGATCCCACCAGATTTCTGTGGTCCTCCCAAGACTGTTCCACATGCCTCTTTAAGCCTGAACAAACAATATTATGTAGGACAAGTCTTACATTTCAAATGCCAGAGCGGGTACGACAAGCGACCTCCCACCTCTGGCACTCGTGAGTGCAAGGTGGTGGATGGCAAAGTCATCTGGACCCCCCTTGACATGCGATGCACCAATGACAGCAATGAGTGGTTGCCACAGACTGTTGAGCACGGTAAGAAGGTTGCTTTGGCATCATATCTATGTCATGACCTGTTCCAACTCAGCACATCAGTCCTAAGGAATAACCTGCTTGGGGTTTGGGATGGAGAAATCAGGGACATCATGGGTCTGACATTGGTGGAGATGGCATTTCTGACTGATGAGGATGACATCTCCAGGGATGATACAGCTGCATCCTACTTTGTCATGGGCATCCTTTCATGCTAACTGCAAAACTGCAGGGATCTGTGAGCAGATAGAGCCACACTGTCACATACTGGGGAGAAAATAGGAGAATAAACCTTTCTCTTTCTCCTTCATCCTAGGAGTTATATTGTCCATTGTCACTTCACAGTAAGGTACTCCAAAAGGTGTATCTAGGCATTCTTCATGATTGCTTAGGGCCTTGGGATCCAAAGTTTAGCTAGTTCATAGCTACACCTGAGTAATGTTTAAACTGGTTCTTAATTTAACATCCAGGGTGCTGTTTTGAACAAAGAGACAGCAAGAAGCCCACCAATATTGCACTGTATACTTTATGGCCCCCAAGTCAGCAGGACACATGCCATTGTGGTCTGGCATCTTGAGTTTCACTGCTCGGGGAGCCTTTCAAGTGAGGCTGCAGAACCCCTGCCTCTTGCTTTTATGCCTTTAGATGTATTAATGGAAAAGAAAACCAAACCCAAACCAGACCTTTACATGGCCTCTACTCCACCCAAACTATCTACCTTTTCTGAAGGTATCTCTTCTAACTCTACAGTGCATGAGTTCAATATGCAGAGAGCAAACAGAACCCATTTCCCAAGTATCTGTTAGCATTGGTGATCTGAGGCTCTCTCTGGGTGTCAGGCAGAGCTGTTGATGATGAAAGGACCCAGATGCCCATCACCTCTACAGTCCTCAGCCGTCCATTATTACCCTTCCAACCTCCTCTGAGGCAGGGGGGGGGTGCGATGGGCTGAGTTTTAGAGGTGGGAGCCAATGCAAGGTCAATGCAAGAGGAATTTCCTATCAACAAAGAGTGGAAAGAGCTGTTTTCCACCAGTACATGGGACTTTAAGGGGAAATAAATCTTGCAGAACTGTTGACATGTACTGGATAGATGCCCACATCTGAGTTGGGGTGCCTTTATAATCAACAGA
The DNA here is from genome assembly GCA_039877255.1 of Loriculus beryllinus. Taxonomy (NCBI): domain Eukaryota; kingdom Metazoa; phylum Chordata; class Aves; order Psittaciformes; family Psittacidae; genus Loriculus; species Loriculus beryllinus. Next base: position 18,256 of record JBCJKH010022797.1, read on the forward strand.
GGGAACTGTAAGAATGAAACACCTTCCTCACTGGACACACTATTTGAGCATTGACGCAGGACTTTCTCTCCTTCATAGGTCCATCTGTTTCCCTGTGGTGCCTGGTTCAGAGTGCTCCAGGTACAGCAGTCACAATTTCTTGTTTGGTTTTGAGTGGTCACCACACTCATTTTCCCCCCATCGATCATTTTACTTGGTACTACCAGGATAAAGGCAATTCTTGCTATGATTGAAATAACCCATCAACATTCCAGTCCTAGAAAATGACACAACCTATTGAACAGTCAGAAATAGCAAATACTTCAGATTTTAAAATTAGGTTTATGAAGAACAGGAAACTGGATGATGAAATTGCCCTTTAATTCAACAGAACAAGAATTCAATTTCCCTGCAAAAATACCTGAGCAAGATCAGGTCTTTGTGATCAGTGCATCAAATATTGACACCCCCAAAATATTGCCTTTCTCATTGTTATGATGTGATTGTTGTCTGTAATTGAACTGGATAACGAATGTCCTCTCCTTTCTCAGTTCTTCTGCCAGCATTCACCAGTAAGAGATTTATCAAGAGACATCTCTTATAGGGCCTGTTGTGAAAAAAAATGTCCAGATCTCATAGTAGTTCAAGTTCAGAGATTTCTTTCAGGGTAATGGAAAAATATAATGAAATAGATAAGGGAGAAACACAAATTTCTTGCACCAGGGAATTTTTGGCTTATGTTCTAGGGAAAAAGAGGTCCTGTTTGAAGTTATGTTTTCAAATCTTAGTTTGGCACCTTAAAAGGCATCCTCCCCAGTCTCACATGAAATAAAGACCTCAGCTGGATCCCATTCCCTGGAAGATACAGTTCACTTCGTGTGCATTATTAACAGGTATCATGTCAGCACATACATTGATATCCAGGCTGGAAACATCTATTGATGCCCAAGAAACAAACATGGCAGTTATTAAGTCTTTTGTGCAGAGGGAGAAGAGCTGTGAGTCTCTACCCTCATTGCTGCTTCCATGCTGGAGCGAGCTGGCTCTTGCCTGACTCCGTCATCATCACTGCTTTGATGCTCTTCAGAAGAACAAATCAATACAAAACTCAAGGATTTCTCTCTCTTCACAGGTTCTACTCATCCACTCTTTTCCTCGTCTGTGATACTGCCAGTGACAGGTATGGCATTTTGTTAATAGGACTCAACTCCATCCTCCAGAGCAGTTACTTTGCCTTTCAATTAGCTGTTCTACCCATCTCAGCCCTAAAAGCTAATAAATACACTGCAAGAGATATCTACATCCATGTATCGGGTGAGAAATCAGTAAAGAAAGTGTAAACACTGTTTAAGCAGTAAAGCTTTCTATAAAGGCGTTTTCAAAGACTTACAAAAGGTATAACCCTAACAATTCTATGATTCTATGTAAAAGAAAATAGATCACACTGAAGTCTAGTTTTTAAATGAAGCAATTTTCAGATTCTTCCTCTGAGGCTTTCTGTGAATTCAGTGAATAACTTCAGCTGGGAAAAAAATGTCAATATTTAAATGATGTTTTTCTTTCACATTTTCAAAGGAGTAAAAAAAAAAAAAGATGGGCAAATAAAGTATTTCCTTGCGGCTAAACTGCTGCATTGAGATCAGTCTGAAGAATTTTTTCTTCTTCCCCTTCCCCATCCTCTATTCAGCCATTAGCTGCTAAAATAGGATTGTCTCATACTGTGCATATACTCAAGACTTTGTACAAGGGCTCTTGATTCCAGCTGGAGTCTGATGACAACTGTAGTGCACAGTATAATAAGGAGGAATTATGGAGTGGGATAAAGGAAGGGAAGGAGGAATATTGCAAACTATGCCAGAGACCGCAGCATCAGTAGTCCCTGGTTATTTGGCTCTGGTCAATCTCTAGTTGCCAAAACGCATCTGGCTGAGTCCTGTTTGTCCCAGGGAGCAAAGCAATGGAGCAATGTGGAAGAACTCTTGCCTCTGGGCATAGGGGCAAGATGAGACCCTATCCCAGGTCTTCCCTGTTTCTCCCAGTTGGATTAAGTGCAATAAGATAACACCATAGAATCAGAATCACAGAATAGTTTGAGTTGGAAAGGCCCTTAAGATCACCCTGTTCCAATCCCCCTGCCATGGGAAGAGACA
>JBCJKH010022798.1:0-11633 GCA_039877255.1 Loriculus beryllinus
TTTTATTTTATTTTATTTTATTTTATTTTATTTTATTTTATTTTATTTTATTTTATTTTATTTTATTTTATTTTTCTGCTAGTAGTCTCTTTAAAATGTCCTCCTTAAAACATTAACAATTTGTCTGATGTGAGTTGGAAACACGATTCCTCGATAGGGACAAAGGCTGAATTTTCTGCTGGGCTTCAGTAGTTAAATATCTAATATAGAAAAGTTAACAAAAAGGACTAAAGAAAAAAAATATTTGATTTTTAAATATACCTCTTTTAGTATGTGACAGGATGGAATTTCATACAATATGGCTTTGTGTCTAAAACATAATAGCATGTTTTGTCTCACAGCAGTTGGGCCATATAGGAACTTGGCATGCATGATATGGCAAGTCTCAATATTCACGCTTCATTTCTTGTCACAGTAATCACTGAGGAATAGTTACTAGCCATGACAGCATACATACTTTCAGAAACGTGGCATACAGCAGAATATGTAAGTATTGTTCTGATAAAGATTAGGAATATTTTTACACACCTACTCTGATGACATCTATGAAACTCATTGCTTTTCAACTTAATTCCAAAAGCTCTATGTGGTCTTAGCTCAAGAAAAACAAACACCATATGAATCTGTCTCACTTTAAACATGTATGAATCTGACTAGACTTGAGCAGTTATAAATTTCATTGGATTACAAGAATTTGATTTAATTTCAGAAAACAGGCTTAAATGTCTTTCTACTGCAGAGGAAGGTCAGTATTTGGTCAAGCAGAACATGACTAAGATCACTGAAGTTTCATTTAAGCTCTTGAGAAAAAAAAGTTTTGGGCATGTGCAATGAACTTCTGAACTTGGGGTGATTTGCTTTTAAATGCAATGAAGAAAGCAGCTCAAATTCACATTAATAATTAAGACAAATGGGCATTAAACCAAATGGAGATAATACACTGTCTATATACCCCTAACAGCATGAGGTAAATACTTCCCAAAGCAAAAATCGTTTACCGTGCATATTTTCCATGTGAAGGTACGACTCTCACAGCATATCATTAATTCATTTCTCAATTGACTTTTACAGCATGGCCTAGAGGAGAGAGGCACCTAATTCCCTTTGGAAATCTCAGCTCGCTTTTATTCTAAGTAATCTCTTGTAACCTGAAGTGCTGAAAGACAAAATCACAATTAACCTGAACAATCACAACATTTAGCAGAGTTTAAATTTTAATAGTAGGAAGAGAATAAATAAATTGGTGCAAATCAGTCCAGGCACACAGCAACCCTTCCAGCTTGTTTCACAGAAGATGTTGTGGTCCCCTCAACAACAGGGCTCCTGTACAGTCTCTGTGGTATCTCATCTGCTATTGCACTGCCATGAGGGTTGCATTCCCTGTTTTCACTCAAGTCTACTTGAGGATGGCAGTCTTTTCCCCTTGTTACAGGCTTTACGCCTCTCCTGAATTCTGACACAAAACTATATCAACACTGTTCATTGTAGTCTACGTTTTCTTTCCAAATTCATTATCTTTTGGCCAGCTGATACAGACATGCCCTCACATGCCTTAATAGCTTGCATCTCTGAATATAATATGTGTGACCCTACTAGCAGCAGCTATGCAGCACAAAAACTGGAGCAGGGCCTACCTAAAGTAACATTTCCCTTTTATTAAATATCAACAGCTTTTCTGTTGTTACAGCCATGCCGAGAACACCTACCATCTTCAAAGACAGGATGTGCCAGCTCCAGCATGCAGAAGCTGCTTCCCTAACGCTCCTGGTGTGCCTCCATGGAGCTTTTGTAGAGTTTATTTAGCCATCATGAAACCACTGCAACAAGTGAACACAAGTCTTGACGCAATGCTTTTAGCTTTTGATACAGATGAAGGCATAAAGCGGCACCTCAAGATGAGAATCTAGCGGAATAAAGTCATTACTATTTTTTCAATGTTTTACACAGAGGTTACTGAGAACTAAAACTGATGAACAAAGAGAGACAAAAGCTTTTGAAGGCTCACTGAAGCTGAGTTTTACTTGTTGCTGATCAATCACAAAATACAGCATTTGCTTTACAGCACAGTGTAGAGGTACTTCAAGCCATACTGTACTGTAAACATGCCAGTCAAACACAGTCACAGGAACCACATTTCAGTGTTGGGATTGTCCCCTACGCCCTCATAGGGCTGACAGCAGCAGTCCTAACATTGTGCTGGGTTTGCATGATCTTTAGGAGAGGCCTGTCTCAGAATAATCAATGCCTCTTGTACTCTTCCCAAATTGAGGTGCTGGCAGAAGTTTAGATTCAGAAACACTGAGCTCTATACAAACGCACGGTGGGAAAGTACAGTCTCCAGGTTTCATAGGCCATTGGCTTAATTGTGCTCTTTTAGCTCAGTACCTCACTAGAAGCAAGACTGACACATTAGTAAAACATCTTGCTCAGGCTGCTTAGATGAGCTAGGCTGGGGCAAATCCTGCAGTAACGTGGCTATACTGCTCCCAATATCTGTCCTTGCTCTGTGCTTCTGCACAACACTGCAGTCCAGTCTTCAGACACTCATGATTTTGATAAGGGTGTACAGAACTATCTCTTTGGAATTCAGAAATTAGTGTGATCCCTTTAATTGTATTACCATATCACAGCATCAAACAGTCTTACCTGCTTAAGTACCAAAAGCGTGCTCAAGATATTTACTCTAAATACAAAAGCCATGACTGCCAATGCTAAGTATTCACAGACACAGAACAGAGATAATGTTTGATTCTTTGGTACTGCTGTTAATGTTGATGTGAAAGAGGTCAGAGCTCCATCTGGAAAGCTGTGGAGGCAAGTTCATTCAGTGCATTCCAGGAAGGTAATAATAACCCTGACCTGTCTGAACTAATTCTCACTTGACAGTTGCACAGATGCCATTAGCGGGAAAGCAGCCAAGATGAATAGCATTCCATGAAAAACTAATGTAACAAATGATGGTTCTAACAATACAGGCAACTAGAGTTTGGTTGGTTAGTTTGGATTTTTTGCTTGTTTGTGGGTTTTGTTTTGTTTCTTTGCTTATTTTTCTCTTTTCATTAATATAGATTTACCTCTAGGTATATAATTTTTATGCAGTGGGTAAATTTTCTAAAGAACCTACTGACCAAGTAGGTAAGCCATAATTATAGTTGCAGCTCCCGAATTTCTCAGAATGGAGAATTAAGATGCTTAACTGCTCATGAGTCACACGAGGCTTCAGAGACTCAGTTTAGTCACACCTAAACTATACAATGAAGTGATCTACCCTCCCATGGCAATTCACATTTGATAATGGCCAGTAAGCTCAGTCATGACTAGATCATAAAACCATTTGTAAGGCACGTGTCATCACTAAATGTCACTCAAGTCAAAAACTTGCATATGAGTCTATTTTCCCCTAACTCTTTCTTCACTAGATTTGATGCGGTTTAGCGCCCACTTCAGATGCATTCTACAACACAACACTGCTTGAAATATCCAGCTTGAAAGGTTTGATTAATGTAGGAAGCAGAATATTAATGCTGTTACAGAATACAACACCCTTAAAAAATAAGTTTGGTTGACTGGAGATTTAAATGCTAATCCTAAAGAGAATCAGTCGATATACAACACGCTTAACAGTATCCTGAGTTTTGTCCTTCTATAGTCAAAGATGCACCAGGGCTAGCTCTTGCTCTGATGCCTCAGAATAACTATGCTGGGCTATGAAACCTTTCAAATAAATCCAGTATCAGCTATTAAGAGCCTAAGGCATGAAGATAGCCAACACTGTTTATTGACAGTATTGCAAGTGTTTACCCCTTGTTACATATCATTTTGATACAGAACAAGGTTTACATTTGATACTAAGTATCTTTTTGCTAGGATAATATATGCTGGAGTGTGAAATGAAGCAAGAACTAAGGTGTCTGCATGAAACACATTAAAGGTAAGAAAAATAAGCTTATTTAATCAGCAAACATACAATATATGTCCAATGATAGCATACTCTAAGCTATTGAGAATTTGGCTTTCTGCAATACAATCATGTAACTTCCTTAATTCCTGGGAATTCTGAGGTTGTGATATTCCATGCAACATGGCTGCTAGGTACAGTGTTCTGCTACCTTTTAAAATGACAACTATTTTTTTAAACTAAAAGAGGAATACCTCAAGTATTTCACATTATTTCACTCAGTTTTCATCAGCTTCTCTCAGGTACTTCTCAGGAAATATTTCCTAAGAAATTTTAATTAGAACATGCCTTTTACCATTTTGCCCAAGAAAGAATTCAGTCATTACTTGGTTTTGATTTTACATGCTACCATCAGTCAGCTATTTTGATTCTTAGAGCATCCCAAGCAGTCCTGTACTAGAGATACTAATTGTGGAAGACACAATGTATTCCTTAACCAAAACAGACTAATTCTGAATATACTAAATTTACAGTTTACTGGAAGATCTTTGCTTAATGTAAGTGCAATTAATGAAGGAAAACAGTGGTGATACCTAATCAGAAGATTTTGATTGTTTCAAAATTGTTTAAAGCGCATGAACCTTCTGATCAAGGTGAGCATTTTTAAAGGCCTCCTTCATGCACCTCAACAAGTTGAACAGAATATCCTTGGAAAAGAAATAGAGCTAAAAATAATTCCTAACACCCCAACCATTTTATGAGCTATTATTTCACCAGAAAATGGAGAAAATATATCTTTAATCCTGAACAAAAACTCTTCAAGGTTTATGTTCTCCATAAACCTTTCACTGAGAACTGAAAATATAAGTTAGTAATGCAATAAATGCCCTAACAAATATATCAGATTTTTCACTTAATGCTTTTTACAGGCTTAAACTAAACTGAGTGAAAGAAAATCACCTTTTACAGTCTGACTCTTAAAGGAAGAATGCCTTTCTGTTATGCTTTTTAAAAGAAGGCATGGTGAATTTATATCAACTTCACTGAATCTTGGGGCATGATAAAAGGAAGAAAATACAGCAGTGGAGTTAACATTCCATAGCATTCTTTCTTCACATATTTATTTCCTCACTGGTTGGACATAAGCCAAAAAAAGGAGGGAATAATCCCTCCCCTCCTCCTCCCCCCCACCAACTTAGAAATAGCTGAAATAAACCCCTGGCACACAATGCAGTCAAAGCTTTGAGCTTTTCTTCCTCCCACCCTTGACAATCTGGATTGTTAATCTCCAAAGAAATCCAAGCAAAATACTTCCCCCCCCCCCAAAAAAAAATAACCAAACTCTGAATTTCAAATTTGTCAAGTGGGTGCAGCCACTAAGGCAGTAAACGAATTTTGTCCTATTTTCCCTTATTAAATGACTACAGAAAGAAAAACAAGCTTTTTGGACCTTTTGAAAACTAAACTGAAAAAAACCCAAACCAAACAAACCCAACTATGTTCCAATAAATAAACATTAGCACTGCCTTATAAATCTCTGCCTCTTGTCTGATATTTTGCCATTTTGGGTTTAAAAAGTCTTAATTTCATTCTAATGTAAATCAGAACTGGTCTGTTTGCTCAGTACTTCAACAAGAATTTGTTGCAAGGCTGCAGCATGCAGGCAGTGCCCCAAGAAGGGTGACCTCACTTTAGTCAGTGAAGCCAAAGATCATCTATCACAGTTAACCTACAAATCTGTCTTGCTGGGGCCTCAGGTCCGTCAGCCACGTGGAAGCAGCTACTTGTCCTGTCCTCCCACAGCTCCCTAAAACATCAGATGGGTCTGATCTTTTCTATTATTGTATACCTCTCAGCTAATAAAATATATTTTTATGGATATGGAATGAACAGGAGTATTTTGTATTTATTTATACAGCTCATTAAAGGTGAAGAGAGATTTGGAGGCAGAGAGAACGCCTCAAGCCTAGAAAGCTCAGAAAGACAGATCCCAAGCATATGCATGTATTTAACTATGTATATGAGCCGCTTTTCTGAACTCAACAAGACTAAGCAATTATATACAAGTAGGCATCCTGGTCATTTTGCAGCTATACTCCTAAGCTAAGACATGATGGGGAAATGATGCAGAACTAGTAAACACTGAGAGGAGGAGACCAAGATAATTATAATGACAGCATATGGGTAATATATTGAAAGCTATGCAGTCAAAAATTCTGTACTATGTATTATTACACCCATACATTTAGACAGACTTACATAATACAGAACTAGTTGCAGCTCCTTGACCCTCAGGTACTTGGTTCAGGTGATGTTAGGGAAACACACAGGATGGGATGTCACATTTGCACCAGCCTCTTCTCCAGATTCACTTTCCTGATTAAGCACACCACTGTTTCCCTTTACACTAATAGAGACAGATACTTTCTAAAGGGAACATTAGATCATCTTCCAGCTGGCGGAATGAAATTCCAGTGCCTGATACCAACAGCATTAATACTTGTTAAGAGACAAATGTGCTAGTGCCAATTTGTTAAAAGAACTCTGAATTTGACTTTGAACTTGAACAGTGCATTCAAGGGTTTCTTAGGCACAAAGACCATGACAGAAGAAGAAAACAATGATCTCTCTCTAGTAAGTAATTTGGGGAAAAAGTAATATGATTTTGCAGTGTTTTTTTAGAAAAAGTGAAACATTACATATCCACACGTACCTGTATTGAAGTCTTTTTAAAAAGTTGTTCAGATTTAACACAACAGATTATGCCTTTTTAAATAACCAGGTTGCAGGTGAACAACCAAATCACAAACTGCATATTTTAACTATCAACTACTGAAATATGTCAATTCTAAGTGCTTGTACACACATATGAGTGAGGACGCAGTGCTGACACTAAGAAATTGGCTTGAAGTAGGGAAGAACTCAATCCTGAACTGTTTTTGCAAATCCTAACCTGTTAAAGTAGCATAAAAGGAGAGAGACAGCTAAGCAGGGAGTGATTGCTATTTAGGCATAACTCAGCACAGGTGATTTAAGAACTAAAATCAAAATTGTTACCTATAATAGTGACCATTAAAGGTCAGATTTCCCAAAGACCCAGCTGTCACTAAAAACTGACTGTCAGTAGAGCTCAAGCCACTTCTAGTGACCCAAAAAGCAGCTGGATTTTTGGATTTTCAAAAGATTTTGCACACGTGGAATTGTGGAATCCATGGAGTTTAATGACACGTGTGGTGCCATCAAAGCAGGACGGGCAGGTAAATGAACATGTGGGTCCCACTGCAGGGTCCTAAATGAATATTAAGCTTTGGTGAAAGCAGGCATTTGAGGCAGACAAGGACTAGTATTATCAGCTTCCAAACTGAGAACAAGAAGCCTGGAGAAAAGTGCCAAAAATAACCTGTGAAGGGACTGTCTGAACACAAGCCCATCTGATTCGTCCCAGAAAGGAAGAAGCAGTTTTGTCTGCCTGAATTACCTAGGGGACAGGAGAAGGCCTAAATATGAGAAAACGATCACTGACTTAAGAATACGGAATAGGAGCAAACATACAGCTTTGTGAAGTAAGAGAGAAAGAGATGTAATTATGAAGGATTCCGAAAAAGATAAGAGGGAGCTCAAGAACAATAGAGTGAAACAGTCAGTGTTGGAAGGAGAGCTAAGCAAGCCACAAAAAAATAAACTGAATTTACTGGTTGGGTTTGATATGATCTGAAGAAGGCTGCTGGTCATGAGGGACTGTAGTAACAGGACAAGGGGTAACGGGTTAAAACTTAAACAGGGGAGGTTTAGACTGGATATAAGGAAGAAATTCTTTACTGTAAGGGTGGTGAGGCACTGGAATGGGTTGCCCAGGGAAGCTGTGAATGCCCCATCCCTGGCGGTGTTCAAGGCCAGGCTAGACAGAGCCTTGGGTGCCATGGTTTAGTGTGAGGTGTCCCTGCCCATTGCACGGGGGTTGGAACTGGATGATCTTAAGGTCCTTTCCAAGCCTAACTATTCTATGATGCTCCTGAGGGTTGAGGAAAGGCTGATTTGTCTGTACTGCTTTTTTCCTCAGTCTTCATAAGGTAAACTAGTTCCTACACCTACAACTTTAAACTGAAATAATATTTGAGACAGTGAGAAAATTAATTCTTTGTGTTTGGTGTGTTCTGCTTCTCATCATTGTGATTTAATCCAATAGTGCTGCTCCACAACTGATGTGATTTATCATGATTCTCTAGCAGCTAATGTTTTCATTTTGAAATTGTTATCTTATTAAGCTTTTTATATGCTTCATGTTTACCCCTTTGTATTGCCTCCAAAACACTTGCCACACTTTGTTTTGTCTATAGTGCAGTTCCATTTCTGTATTATAAGATGCAATTCTATATAATTATACTGTACAATATAAAATGAATGCAAGGTCCATGGTAGATTTGAAAGATCAAAAGCAAGACTTAAATTCTCCTGGATGAAAGTGATTTCAGAAAAAGTTAATTACTCTTCTTTATCTCTGATTTACCCCTTACAGCTTTCTGCTAAGTTACAAGAGAGCTGAAGGGATCTGACTTTTCACTCCTGGCCATAGAATGGCACAGCAGAATATTAAAAGCTCAAACTGTGTATGAACTGTGAGGAGTTACTGCAGCCGTTTTATGAGTACCAGGAACAAGTCCTGCTTTCAATTATTTCTGAAGTTACTCCACTGAGTCTGATCCCCTATTGCCTTGCATAATATATACATTTAAATCTATACAAAGTGGGCTAGAAAGCACTCCTGCTCTGCTCTGCACACATTTCAGCTTGACATGACAGTGATAAAGAGTCACAAGAGAGCCACTTGTTAAGAAAAAAGATGCTTTAGGCTAATGGAAAATATTACCTATAAACTTTATGTGTATTTGAGGAGAGCTGGAGAGGAAAAATAAGCTGTATTTCTAACCTGCCCTGTCAAGGCACCTGGTTACAGTTTTCATTGAGTTTAATGGGACATACTTGGTCTGTCTTGAAACCAGAGCAGAAATGTAGTATTGGTTTCACAGAACAGATTATTAACTTTTCTTATGATTTCCAGGATGGTATCAGCCCTAGAAAATCACAGAAGCACATAGCTGGTCTGTGGCTAGAAGAGATTAAGCACACTTGGATTGTGTGTACGAAGCAGAGACAGCAGAGGAGGAGGAAAAATACCAGGTCAGGTGTCAGCCGCTGCCTACAGCCCTTTGGCTTCCTGTAGAGCAGGTCTATGCCCCAGGTGGGCATCAGGGGAAGGAGAGATCCTGAAGATAACCCCTGGGGGATCAGGCCAGAGTCTGTGTCAGCTGCTGGGGGTCAGGGTGGAAAGAAGCAGCACTGCTGTCTGCTGTCATTTTGGGCTGCCCAAGCCCTCAGTACTGCAGGGTGCCACAGCCTGAGCATTGGCTGTGGTGTCCTCTAAAGACCGGCGGAGGTTGCCCACAAAGGTTTACAACTCATTCCAGACAGCTCCATGGGTCCTAGAGTGCCAGTGGAACTTAGCTGTTCTGGACACCTGAGCTGGAGCACTTCCTGCAACACATCGCATCTGATCCTTAGAAGGGAGCAGTGTGTACAAGGAAGGCCTCATGCACCTGTACAGGAAGGAGGAGAGAGTTCTCATGGGATGTGTTGTGAGAACATCTGTTGCTTCTGCATGCAGTTAAAAAATCAAAGACATAGAGGGTTGATTTGTGGTTTTACAGTATTCTTGTAAGAAAACCCCGAAGGGTGGTGAAAGTTTGTGCCACCTGTCCCTAGCAGCTCAACAACACAACCTCTGAGCAGCCGATGGGCTGATACAAGCCCATCAGTCCTCCACCACTGGCACTGCCTCTCCCACATCTTTCCCCCAGGGCTCTGCTGCTTATTGCCAGCAAGTTCTGCAGTAACATGTGGCTTTCCACGTATCATTCAGGGTGACTGACTCCAAAACCCCTTCTCTTTCCTCTTGCTCGCAGCAAGCCTATATAGCTTCATGAACCCTTCACCATGCACCCCCTTCCTCTCCTAACCCTAATCCATGGCTACAAGTGAGGTAATCCAGAACAGATAGGCAACTGCCAGCTGAGAGCCTGAGATGGATAACTGAGTACCCACCAGCCTGTTGGAGCAGAGACAGAGCCACAAAGCCAGAAGACCCTTCTGGCAGGAGGAAAGAAATAGCAAATATGTCTGCTGAGTGCTCACGTTAGTCACCTCCATGCCCTAACAGCTGATGCAGCAGCAGAGCAAGGGTCCTGGCATGTTACACATCATTAGGCAACACGGTAACATTTCCATCAGGCTGAAATGTTTTAACATTATCTAATTTGGTGTGGCTTAATAAACAAACCAGAGCAGTACAGGATGCTATAATGCAATCATGTTGCATTAACATGCCATAACTAATGCTTTTTATCCAATCTATAGCAAGAGACAGCATTGAAAGTTAGCTGCGTTCCCAGCACTGCCTGCTCCTCCTTCCTCCACCCCAAAACCCAAGAGCCCTCTTCTGCGCAGAGAAAAGTAGTCAGGTAACTCCAGACATCCACATGGAGTTGAGTTCCCAAGAAATAAGACCACAGATTCCACATGGTTTTTCATGTGACAGGATACCACTGAAATTGTAAACACTGGAATAGCAGGAGCTGCTTGCAATGGCATGTTTAATGGATTCAGTTGGCCTCTTTGTTTTAGTTTGTTAATTCTTCATGAGCTGATTTGAACAAATACAACTTATTTAACCACTACTTTATGCAAAGACATTCTATCTACGACACTATCTTACATACTGCTATTGCTGTCTCACAGTGTAAACAGTCACATAAATTACATAGTACAGCTCTATTTCCTGATCCAAGATGCACTGAAAAAAGAAGACAGAGCTCAAGAAGTATCACATCACTTGTGACAAAACTACTGACCCCCACTCACAGTGAGAATCCTTATTTCAGTGCATTTTTGCTTAGGTATTCACACATTCTGGGTGCAAACATGCTTTCCCATCTGGACAACAGTAGACTTGGAGAATGGGACAGCTTTTGAGACAACTCCTTTTAAATGATATGGAATTGCTGGTGTAAGAAAGAGCTTCAAGACATGGGGTAGCTTCCACTTTACTAAAATCACAAGTGCAAGCTAACATAGTAAGTTTACATTCTGCCAGGATAAGTAAAAGGGAACACTGAGGAATTTTTAAATGCATGAATCTGCCTATCTCTACTTTGGTTTGTTGCTGATGAGATTTCAGGTTAGCACCCCTGACCTATAGAATCAACCTGCTTTGAAGGTATATCACTTGCTTTATGGTAGGCATGGTTTTAGACAGAAAGAAAAGCAAGGCTGATGACCTTGTTGGAAGTGGGGGCATTGGCATGTACCAACAGTTTTCCTGTGCTGTGCTAAGGAACAACTCCTGTTAGCTTCCTGAATGGCAAGCTTTTGGAGCACCACTGTCATGGTTTAAGCCCAGAACCTATCCAGCTGCTCGCTCACTCCCCCCTTCTTCCTCCCCTTGCTCCGGTAGGGATGGGGAGGAGAATCAAAAGAATGTAACTCCCACAGTTTGAGATAAGAGCAGTCCAATAACTAAGGTATAACACAAACCACTGCTGCTATCACCAATAATAATAATGATAAGGGAAATAACAAGGGAAGAAAATACAACTGCTCACCACCCACCAACCGATACGAAGCCCCACCCAAGCAGTGATCTAGGCCTTCTGGGTAACTCCCCCCAGTTTCTATACTGGGC
>JBCJKH010022799.1:0-12589 GCA_039877255.1 Loriculus beryllinus
GGACCTTAAGATCATCCAGTTCCAACCCCCCTGCCATAAGCAGGGACACCCCACACTAAACCATGTCACCCAAGGCTCTGTCCAACCCAGCCTTGAACACTGCCGGGGATGGAGCATTCACAACTTCCCTGGGCAACCCATTCCAGTGCCTCACCACCCTTAAAGAGCTTCCTCCTTATATCCAATCTGAACTCCCCTTGTTACCTGTTTTAACTTACTATCCCCTGTCCTATCACTACAGTCCCTAATGAAGAGTCCCTCCCCAGCAGCCTTATAGCCCCCCTCTGTCCTTATAGGCCCCTTAAAGGTGGGACTTGAGGTCAGTCAAGCAAGATCTGCATTTCATAAACCCATGCTGACTGGGTCTGAACACCTGTTTGTCTTGTGTGTGCCATGTGATGGCACTCAAGGTCTGGTCCATAACCTTCCCCAGCACCAAGGTCAGGCTGACAGGCCTCTAGTTCCCTGGATCCTCCTTCTGACCCTTTTTGTAGATGAGTGTCACATTAGCTAGCCTTCAGTGAACTGGGACCTTCCATTAACCAGGTTTGCTGATAAATGATGGAACGGGGCTCAGTGAGTGCTTCTGCCAGCTCCCTCTTGGGTCGATCCCACCTGGCCCCATAGCCTTGTGTTTAAGTGCTGTAGCAGGTCATTAACCATTTCCCCTTGGATTATGGAGGCTTTGTTCTGCATGCTGTCCTAGTCTTTCCACAAGACTGAGGCAAAGGTGGCATTAAGTACCTCAGCCTTTTCCTCATCCCTTGTAACTGTGTTTCGCCTGCATTCAGTAAAGGAGGGAGATTTTCCTTAGCCCATGTTTTGTTGCTCATGTACTTACAGAAACATTTTTTTGTTGTCTTTTACAGCAGTAGCCAGATGAAGTTCTAGTTGGGCTTTGGTGCTGCTAATTTTCTCTCTGCATAACCCCATGACAAGTCTGTAGGCCTCCTGAGTGGCCTGCCCCTTCTTCCAAAGGTCATAAACTCACCTTTTTTTCCTGAGTTCCAGCCAAAGCTCTCTGTTCAGCCAGGCCCCTCTTCCCTGACAGCTCATCTTTCAGCACAGGGGACAGCCTGCTCCTGTGCCTTTGAGATTTCCCTCTTGAAGAATGTCCAGCTTTCCTGGACTCATGTGCCCTTCAGGACTGTCTCCCAAGGGACTCAGGCCAGTCTGCCCTCTGCTGACCCCTCTTCTTAATTCTCCAATAATTGAACCCCCTTATAATTTCATGACTGCTGTGCCCTCTAACCATCACATCACCCACAAGTCTTACTCTGTTCATGAACAACACGTCCAGTGGGGTGCCTACCCCAGTTGGTTCCCTCATGAGCTGTGTCAGGAGATTATAAATCAATCATGGCAGCAAGATTCTGCTCTCATGGAGAAGGCAGATCAGTGAGGACACGTATAGTACTGCTGGTTCTTCACATAACCATGCAGAGAAAAATGAAATAATTTGTCACATATTAATTTTAGTGTGGCACTTAGAAGAGTATTTAATATTCAGGTGGTGTAAAGATCTGAGCAAAGGTCAGGCCATAATGTAATGAAAACCACCTTCCTGTATTACTCCAGGAAAATACTGCACCTAGGGCAGGCATCTCAGGAGTAACCACTCACACTTGTGTAACATGGACATAAGCTTCTCCCAACACAAGCAATTTGTTGGATGAATGTGGTGCAGACAGCTTTTAACTGTTTATATATGTTTGGACAGCCACATGCAGGTGTGTGTTTATAGGAAAGCTGGTCAGTAGGAGCAGGCAGCTACTGTTCATCCAGTCGTGGTCTGCTCTTACCTAATATGGAGAGCCCAGAGGGAAGAAGATAGCCCAGAACAGGCAGCAGGAGCATATTCCAGAGCACTTTTTCTTTGGTCTTCCTGAAACCTAAATGGGCAGGCAAGAAACTGTTGCTCCCAAAGCAAACCCCAGTGCTGTGTTAAAGCATCGGACTATCAGGTACACGTAAAAGCTTTGGTAAAGCAATGACTGGATTTTCATTGCATGAAATGTCTCTGAGGTGAGAGGAAGCTGTGGTGCCCACCTGGTTAGGAGTGCGTGGGAATTGTTGGGATCAACTGGCAACAGCTACTCGATGATTCTAAGATGACTCGTACCTGCTGCTGCCCACAGCCTTGGAAGTGGTGGCTGCTGAGCCAGGGATCTGAAATTCTAGCTAAAATCTGTGCTGGTTTAGGCTTTTTTCTTTTCTCTTTTTTTTTAGTGGTTGTGTAGGTGTGTAAAGAAGCAGATACATGTCTAGTTCTAGTTCTAGAGGCACACTGACCTTTTGTGGTCACTTGTGAGTCTTAACAGGACATGATCCTGGCAAGATTCCCTAGGGAATTTTGGTGACCCTTACACTGCAGAAGTGAACAGATTCAGCATAGCAAGCACCCAGAGGAACATGGCAGGCTGTACTTTCATTGTAGGCATTGCTGTTTCCGTTCTATTGGAGTTTGCACCAAGTGCTATGGACATAAACAGATGAGATGCACCCTATGTTCTCAAATTCCACTTACCATTGCTATTCTAAGTGGCTCCCATAATCTCCAGAGATGCTGAGAGAAGCAAGTAGAAAGATGTGTTACAAGCAATACATCAGTGAGCTCCATCTGCAGGTCAGTAATCATTCGTTACCTGTCAAGTGCTTGTCAGTTTATACAGTCACGCTGCGTGTCACCTCAGGCAGTGGCAGCTTTCACACCAGAGATTACAGGGCCAGAATAGGACCCCACTCATAAACAGGGATGCTTTGGGGCTTGGGGATAGCTAAAGTACAGACACGAAGAAATTAACTTTCTGAAAGGGTCTGTTCTGTGTAGAATGAAACCAGTAACAACAACAAAATGCACACGCATGCCTGGCATCCAAGATGAGCAGGAAAGCTGCAACCCTTAAAGTCATTGACTAAGAAAGAGCACTGGCAGGGTAATTTCTTGAGTTAGACATAATATAAATATAATATTAGGCCAAACCTTAGATCTTAACTTCTGGAAAAGGTTACTGGACTACTGGGAAGTAGACAAGAGCTTGCAATCAAGACCTAGCCCTTTCCTCATGATGACAGAGACATTTTACCAGAGCCTGTAGTGAGAATAAGGAACACTGGTTTCAAACAGAAAGAGTAAAGATTTAGATTGGATATAAGGAAGACATTTTTTATGGCGGTGATGAGGCACTGGCACAGGTTGTCCCGAGAACCTGTGGCTGCCCCAACCCTGGCAGTGTTCAACGCCAGGTTGGACAAGGCTTTGAGCAAGTCTAGTGGAAGGTGTCCCTGCGGGTGGCAGGGGGGTGCACTAGATGGTCTTTCCAACTCAAACCATTCTGTTACTCTACAACTGCTACCAAAACCAGGTCTTCACTGACCGGTGAAGGTGGAAACAGGCTTTCATAGGTTTTAAGTGTTGATCCACTAGTGGTATCAGCAAAATAAAGGAAAAGAAAGGCAGACTTCCTATAGTCTTGTGATGGTGGTGAGAGCAGTCTCGGTGGATTCAGTGTTTGGTGACAGAACTGTACCTGCTGGCTTCAGAAAAGAAACCTTCAGTCACAGTCAGGGTGATCTCAGGGGAAAACTATGACAGTAAGAAAGTGAGTAGCTGTTCTGCTTGGCTGCACTGATCTGTCCTGGATAAGCTCTATTGATCACACCTTTTTATTGGGGCCAGACATTGCTGATCAGGTTGTGCTTGTTTCTGCAGCCTTTAAACATTTGATCTGTGGGCTAAAGAAAGACAAAGCTTGGTTAATGACTGATGCTGAGCGCCCAGCTGGCAGAGCCAATGTGCTCTGGGAGGTATAGAAACAGGCACATCATAGCCAGTTTTTGCCAGCCATTCAAGGGGGCTTTCAGACAATTTTGGCTCACATAGACTGTGTGTAAAGCATAAAACTTGCTTGGGAATCAGCTGTGCATGTTCCCTTCATCAGCCATGAATTTAAGGATGGAGTCTATCTGATAACATGGTCAAGTGTCTGATCAGATGCTGGCAAAGCATCTGCTGTTTCTTTGCATGGTGGAAGAACTCTACGTAAGGGCTTACTTGTGGATATACTGCTGAGAGATGATAAAGGGAGGTTCGGATGGCTTGAGATGTGACTGACAAGTTCACTGGGGGATGCTAAGATGACTATGCTGTCCAAGCCACCTCTGCATTGAACACAGATGAGTCCAGCCTTAGGCTGGTTGGATACAGCCCAGAACAGCCAGCATACCTACCCTTGCACGGAGCAATGATGTGATCCAGAAGACTCTGCCTCATCCTGTAAGAGGCAGGCACCACCAGGCTCTGGGTTCAGGACCCAGTGTCACTGGTGCAGCACACAGCATCATCCGACAGCTTTGCATGTTTTGCCTGCTACAGAAGCAATGTTACACACTGCAGCATCTGCTGCCCATGGACGAGCCTGCATCTTGGAACAGGGTGCAGGAGGATCTTGTGATGGAAACTGCTCACACAGGAGTTGCTGGGTCTGGCAGGAGTCAGCCTGGTCACCTAAAGCAGGTGCATGTTGATGCTCTGATTAGGTTCAGAGTTCTACTGCCTACCACAGAGAGGGGGATTATACTCTCAACTCCTCTGTTGTCCCCCTGCCAAAGAGGCAATTCTATTTTCCAGAAAACAGAAAGCAAAGTGTTTCTGGGGTTTATGTGTGGTTGATAGGAGGGTTTGTTTGCTTGCGGGTTTGTGTTTGTTTCTTTCTTGGGGTTGTTTCCTTTTTAGTTTCTGCAGTGGCATGTCAGAACAGGACAGTCTACCTTCAGCACCTACCAAATTACAGTGCTCAACAGCCTGTGCAGGTCAATTGGCGGTGGTCATTCTACAACAGCATGCATGGGGAAAGGAATGCAAAAGGGGAGTGTGGGGGAGCCATGAAAACCTGAGTACTGCTGAAGCTAAAATTCTTCAGTTTCCAGTGCTTCAGCATTCAATGCACATACAGACAAGCACTTCAGGGAGACCCTGGCTTTTCTAAGTTATTGGAACAAGGAGGGATAGGGAACAAAGAGAAAAGGGACATTACATGACATAAACCCAAACTCTAGGTTTTATAAGAGGAACCAGATCTCAAATGTGGGGTCTGATGTTACTGAGTGACTCGTTCTTACTGCTGACAAGTACCTCTGGATTTTCTTTACACAGGAAACATTTGTAGATCTTGCTAACACACTACCTTACGAGCTAAATCAAAGTGGTACATTCCTGAAAGTCTATTGATTAAAGAAATATTCTGCCTCCCAGAGAAGTGAGCACTAACACACGAGACTACAAAATGCCTCTAGAAACAATGACAAGCAGTTGTTTTGCCATAATGAAATCTGAGAAGGAAACTGGGAATGACTACT
Source organism: Loriculus beryllinus (assembly GCA_039877255.1). Classification (NCBI taxonomy): domain Eukaryota; kingdom Metazoa; phylum Chordata; class Aves; order Psittaciformes; family Psittacidae; genus Loriculus; species Loriculus beryllinus. The sequence goes on from JBCJKH010022799.1 coordinate 5,359, forward strand.
TCAGATTTGTGTGTGTGTAGATATTAATTAGCTGATCTTCCTCCAGTCTTCAGTAATCACCTTTTGTTTCCATCCATTACCACAAATTTTAGCATGATTGCACACGTAGTGATTTTGTCCATTTTTCTGACTGGGAAATCATGCCAGATTTTTAGACAGAAAATGAGGAAAACCTACTAACCCTCCCTCAACAAACCAGATCTGTTCTACTCATGTTTGTCTTGGGGGGAAGGAGGGAGGGAGAAGTGGGAAAAGACCATGTTGTATTCTCCAGAACAGCTTTAATTCCTTTCTATTACAGCTCTTCCCATCTTGTGGGAATGAAATTCTTTCCGAGTTGTTACTGAAAGCAAAATGCTCAGCGGGGACCACAGCCCCATCATGGACAGATCAGGAGATGGAGTAAGCAAGTGGTCTGCCCATGCCACAGGCCCGTTCTTTTACAGCCACTAACTAGAAAATGACAAAAATAGAAAGGAAGATGCTGGATGAAAACAATAGCGTACGGGCAAATCTCCTGACAGTCACATGAGGTAGAAGGAAAATGTGAGTGTGATGGGAGTTTTGATTTTGTCAGGAGTCATCTGCCTCCAGCACTGGAGCAGCTCCTTCAGCCAGTGCTCTGCTGTGGGAGAGATGACCTCTCAGAACAGCGTTTCTGAGCTGTGATGAAGACAGTGAAGACAGTATTCTGTATCCTGTGAGAAACTTCTGTAAGAGATTAAACTATCACTACCCATGAGAAGTTTAGATGAATGACTTCTATAATGGAGGGGGTAAAGTGAGGATTTCAAAAGCACTGTTACTACAAGGAATGTATCTTAATATTAGGACAACAAAGTACATAGGAAAGAACAAAGACAAACGCACGTGGATTTATTTCTTTTTCTGCCTTTCTTAGCAAAGACAGTCAGAAGGAAGAATTAGGAGAGCTTACTAAACCATCAATTCATTTTAAACAACTTCAAGCACATTTGAAAGCAATGTTTTCAGAATGTTCCTGAAGAAAACCCCAGAACTGCTGGTGCTAATTGCATTGCACTAATAATGGAAAAAAACAGTCAAACCAAGGAACTGAAGTAGTTTTGGCAATGACAGTGATGGAGTTTGTTTCATTTACTCAGAAAAACCATAGGATTGAACCTGCCACACTTGTCCTCCCATAGATTTTAAGTGCAATCACCCAAAATGTGCACAGTTAAGTAAGAACACCTGTCAATTTATACCCCACCCTCAGTACAGGCAAGCTTAAGACATTGATTTTTCCAGCTGTTTCACATCCCTTTAATCAGCAAAACCAAACTCTGAATAAAAATAAATTATGACTAAACCCGGTATATTATTTTCTGTGCTTTTGGGGCTGCAGAACTTCCAGCATGAAATCAGACCTGGTGTGCCTTTGCATAGTGTCAAGCACAAGATCCACTGTTTCTCACTGCTATAACACAATATAAACATCGAACAATAGTTGAAAAGAAATAAATGACAGATTTCAAAAAAGTGTACCTACAAATAAATTAAATTATACGCATCTTGAAGATAAGAAATAAAGCCAGTCACAAACACTTCACAGAACATGAAACACTTTGGTGGCTGGAATACATCAGCGTAACAAGGTGGTTGAATTCACGTACAGATTTTTCTCATTTGCAGACTTGTTGATTCTGACAGCTGAATGCAGTTAACAGGCAATAAAGCGATGCATACTTGATCTCCCTTTTGATAAGCTGTTTTGCATCTTTTACAGAGCTTCTAAGTAAGTTTTTAATTTGTGGGAAACCCGCAAGACACAAAAATACACAGTTATATTACACCGTTTCTTTCAGACAGCTGTTAGAAGTCAGCTATTCAATGCTTACCTAAAGCTGACAGAGACAATTGATATTCACCTTTAACAGGGTTTACTGACCTGGTAGGTAGAAAGTAATAGTCATCCATAGCAAGTCAGTGTGTGCACAGCTACACACGTTCCGAACACTTCAATATCTAGCAATCTTCCTATGATAGCCTCACTTCCAAAATTACTTGATTCTTTTAAACAGAAAAAGTCTGAAAACCAGAAAAATATTTTTTAAATGGCTGCAGCAAACCAGAGTATTTTCATTTATGCTTTGCCCAAACAGCTGAGGTTATCCCACACCTTAGTAACAGACTTTGTAAGAAAAACTTCCTGCTTGTACTCAAGCAAACACCAGACAGCATTCCTCTTGTATGAAAATAATATACCTTTAATTTATTTACAAGACTGACCAACTGGATGAAGTGGCTGTACTTCAGGTGCACCGAAATAGCTTTCATTAGTGAACTACATCACTATTCATATGTCTGTATTTTCTTGATATCAGTTATAAAACACACCATCAAACAAATCATGACAGGGTTGTGAAGAGTGAGATAAAAGGAATGTATACAACAATCAGAAAAGGAAAAAACCAAAATCTTCCTATACCCACTTTCAAAAATGTAATTTTAAAAGGCGAAAATTGTTTTTTCACTACTTAGATAATATGAATTGATTGAATATTTTACTTAATGTAAACATCTACAGTAAAAGCCAGTATATCTCAAATTTGCATGCTAGCTAGGAACATCTGTCAATTGTAGAAACGCTTAATGGAGAGCAAATTCTTCTGGGAGCTTCAACATCACTAAGTGGCGAAACATGTATGACATTAAGATAAGAAAATGCATTTCTTACCTTCTGGCCAGCTATTCACAACAACAGGTTAAGCAGTTGTTAATATTCTCTGTAATTATTTTATCTCCCATAAAAGTGCATGTAAACAAATTCACAGAGGTGCTAGGTAGCATACAATTACAAGAGAAAGTCTTGGTTTCTGATACATTCAGTTTGCTAAATTTATGCTAAATGAAAGATGCAGACATTGTGGTATCAGTTCTTTATCTTTGGTAAAACGTTTTCATTTTTTATTATAGCCATATTTGCTTTGATATCCATCTTGTGCATGGTCTGCTATTATTTAAACCAACAGGAAACATTTGTATGGATATAAACAGTATCAGTGTATGATTTAGTACATTCATGATTTTCTTCATACATTCTTTGAGAATGTTGCTAGCCTATGGGGAAAATGAGTAAATGCTACTAACTATTATGATTTCCTCCCAATTTAACATAATACTTTTACTAGTTCTTGCCTTCAGGAAAGAAACATTTTGTTTTGCTTTTAAAAGAAAGGGATCCATATGACTGTAAGAGCAGTAAATTCTAAAAATCTGAAAGTAAAAATATCAAATATTTTGTACTTTCTTACAAATGCTAAAATAGACAATTACACTGGAACTGGCTTAAAATTTGACACTATGACCCATCTAAGTAAACAACAAAAAAGGACCACAGACAACATCAACAATTGCTCCAAGGTGTTCCAGCGATGGTCAGTAAGCGATCACTGTCTTTACTGTCTTAAAAATTCATGTTTGACTCTCTCTCACCATTTCTATCAGTATTAAAAGAAGGAAAAAAAGGAGAGGAAAAAAGAGAAGAGAAAAACTAGTTTTAAAGCAGCACTCTCCAGTGACAAGTCATACAGCAAATTCACATTGGGTACAGGGTGATCTTTGTTACACTTTAATATATTAATGATGTAAACTTGACTGTATGAACCTAAGTTATACATACACAGTTATGCCTCCAAATAGCTACAAATTACACTAAATCAATGTGGCAAAGTGAGGGAATTCAATATTCCTACACCCATAATATCCAGGTGCTGCTGCATTTAAGCAAAGAATGAGTTATATTACCACAGCTCGCAAGAGGGGATCCTGAAACACTGAATTTCATCACAAAACCCATCTTTGCACACACTTTTTATATCTGCAATTCAGTATGAACACTGGAAACCTTTGGAATCATGATTCTGATAGTAGGTCTAACACTTTTCCAAGTTTTTGTTTCAGGTCTTTTTGCTGTTAGCAAATATCTTTGCTATTTTAAGAACACAGCAGCAAGCAGGCAATGGCAAGACATTCCATGGGTACACGTCTGGGTCTGTTCTGACACGCTTTATTCAAACATCCTCTGTCACACCAGCAGTGACACTGGACAAAACAAAAGAAGAACTCATGGGGGCAGGATCAAGCTTGTCATGCCAAGATTAAAAGAAACCATCAACCAAAATTCACATTGTGTCTGTGCTCACATCTCAATTCCTCAACAGTTCATTCTTGGGTTTAGAAATAAAACCTGGGTGATGGCCAAAAGTGCAAATGACACCATTCTGACCCATTCTTTGACATGGTTTTATTATTTTCAATATCTCGGTATTATCAAGAACAGAACAAATGCGAAACTGCAATTACTGTAGAAACAAAGTCTAATATTCCAATGATTTCCAGTGAACACGGCACTTTCAAATTGAAATTAAGGTTAAATTTCAGTCTCTGAATTAAGTCACAAGACTTGTTTAGAAGGGTACAATGAAAAATTGCCCCTGAAAAGCACAATGATTTAAAAAAAAAATATTGTCTATTATTAAAAAGTGATAAAACCCAGAAGATGCAGAAATGGGGAGTGGAGTAATACGGTTTCAATACACGCACCAGTGTAAATCATGCTCTCAGCGAGTCACTGATGACTTACGGTCTTTACCCATGTACAGATGTAGTAAGCCACTTCCCACTGCTGCGCTGCCCACATAAATGCAACACACACATTAAAAAGCAACAAACGTAGAGCCTGACTGTCCTAGATGCTGATCACCCTCAGCTCCTGACAGGCCCCTCAGTCTAAACCAAAGCATAATCCTGACAATAATTTAGTGGTCAAAGTCTTAGGAATTTAAAGAATCTGTCACTTTTTTTGTTTTCTTTGCTTTTTTCAGTATATCACACTTTTTTCTGTTAGGACGCCGGCATCTTTCATCAATGCTCGGTATACATTCATAATGCCACACTTCTTCCATTTTCTCCACAGGGTAAACTGCCTCCACGTAATGACGGATCAGTCTCAGTCTGATAGGATCGAGCTGTTTTTTGTTACAAGCACCTGAATGGTTGTATTGCAGCCTGAGATTCTCTGGAGTAAAGAGTTCAGGAAAGAGTCTTACAAGAAGCCTGGCAGCAAAGTTGCCGACTGACAGGCTCTGCTGCACTATCTCTCTTACCTCCTTATCAGACAGCAAATACAGAGAAGGCACAGGGAAGTCTGGATTTGGAACAACGAGCTCATCAAGTGGTATCTTGCAAAAATCCTTGCTGCTTCTTTCTGGCGGCAGTGGCGGCCCTTCAAATTCCTCTCGAAACCTCTCGGGGTTTATTACATAGCTGAGAAATTCCCTCCTGTCGGGCCCTGGCACATGGATCCTCCGTTGCTGTTGGTACGAGCGCCTTTGCTCTGTGTCTCTACGTCGACACCTCTCATCAAGCTTCCCAACAAACTCCAATGTCCACACTCTGTCATTCTTTGCTCTGGGGTACAGTATCTGCACATAATGTCGAATTAATTTAATTCTAGTGGGGTCAAGCTGTTTCTTGCCTAAAGATCCACTACAGTTGTATTGCTTCCGTAAGTTTTCATGAGTAAACAGTTCAGGAAATAAGAGAACAAGCAGTCGAGAGGCAAAGTTGCCTATGGAAAGACTGCTTTCATATATGCTTTTAATCTGTTCTTTGTTCAACAGGTAATCTGGGACAGGGACATCGAAATCAGGAGGGGGAAAGTCAAGTTTGTCGAAGTCTATGGGTACAAGCCAAATTTTTTTTGAGCGTCTACCTGGTTTTTCATATTCAAAACTGTCTTCCACTTTTATGATTGACACATCATCTGGTAAACTAGAAGAATCATAATAGTCATCTCTCATCTGATCACATTCACTTCCATCCATATATGTGTTTTCAAGCTCATCGTTTATTCGCTGCACACATTGCTGCAACCAGGCTTCTTCTTCTTGTACATCTGGAAAGTAAATTTCAGTGTACCTACGGATTATTTGAAGCCTATGAGGATCCAGCAGCTGTCTTCCAGAGTCTCCAAAGCAGCTGTACCTTTCAGCTAATTTTCGGTGGTCAAAGAGTTCTGGAAACAATCGGTGCAACAAGAAAACAGAAAACTCCCCTGGAGAAGAAGCTTCATCTAAAAATTCATTGAGATCCTGAGCATCCAACATGTAATCTGAGGCAATGGCACTATTCCTGTCTAAGGACAAAGCTTCATCCTGCTCTTTATCATCGATAAAATGAGAGGATTCGACTTGCTCAGTCTCATAAAAACTGGACGACTGCACATTCTGCTGACTGTTTTCCATTTCCCTTTGAGCCCAAAATCTATTGAAAAAATCATTGACTTGAGGCAAACATTCCACCTGCCACACAGCTGTATTCTTCACAGAAGGATAACAAACTTCCACATAGTTACGGATCAGCTGCAGATGAAGAGATTCAAGTTTCCTTTTGTTGAGAAAGCCACATGCGCTGCAGCTTCTGCTGAACTCATCGTCGCTGAAAAGCTCTGGGAAGAGCTGCACCAGCAGCCGGCAAGCAAGGTCTCCACCTGATGTGCTCTGGTCCATGATTTGTTTGAGCTCCGCAGAAGTCAGCTGGTACTCCGGGGGGGGCCTGAAGTCTGCAACGGACTCTGTAGGACTGACTTGCTTTTTAATTCTGCTAACCTCCAGAGACAACAGGTCAACTTTACTGTGAAGCTGCGTCATATTGGTATTGAGGGTGTTAAGCGTGTAGAACATTTTCTGTATCAAAGAATATATATTTGGGTCAGAATCTGTGGTGGCGGCTGTTACAGCAATGGCGGCAGCCGAGTCCCTTTTGCGTTGGTCATTCAAAGTCCGAAGAGGCAAGGGACTGCTGGGGTTGATTTTTTCAAACAACTCATAGGAAGCAAACTGCTCTGCTCCTGGTGGGTTCTTCTTTTCCGTGATTTTGTGTGAGATGCCATAGAGAGGTTTTTTGTAAGATGGAGTGGTTATGTCACTGAAAGATTCTTCTTCACAGAGCCACGCTGCATTAGAATTCTTGTTCTTGTTTGGCTGCTCTGCATTTACCTGAGTGGGTGAGCCAGTATCTCTGGTTTTCAAGTTTGAAAGGGGACCCTTTAAATGAATAAACATTGTATTAATAAGACCACCTTCAAAATACTAGCCATAAATATGCTGCATACCTATGCAAAGTCAAATTTTCTCCAGAGGACTTAGCTGTGTTAAATACATCAGAATCAATAAGTTCATTATATATATATATATATATATATATA
>JBCJKH010022800.1:0-13335 GCA_039877255.1 Loriculus beryllinus
ACAAGTCCATTTGAATCCATTTTGGCTTTCTCGGCTGAGCAGCAGTCTTCAGCACGAACATTTGAACTCTGTTCCCAACTACCAAGGCCTGAACAAGTTCAAGCAGACAAATCTTCAGTGCTCCCTGTCAGAAAGTGGATTAGCAGAGAGCTGTTTACAAAAGTAAGACTCCTCTTTGAGGAAACTGTTGCAGAGTAACAAGGAAAATGTTTAAAGACAATAAACATCCCACCCTAGGCAGATCCCTGCTCTTCTCTCGTGCTATGGGACTTTGACAGAATAACAACTCCATTGGAGTTCTGAATACTTTAAACTCACTAAGAGGAACATAACCACTCTAGTGACAAATCCCAATACAATTCCTTTAGACTAAGGAGGGAAAAAAGCAATTTTATCCAGGATCTAAAATATCCTTTCTACCTGACATAATTAAACAGGGAATGAAAGGCATCAACAACTAGCTATGCAAAGCATCAATACTTTCAGCTAGTAATCCATAGAAAATGAATAAATAATTCATAATTACATATGTAGTGTACACGATGCATGTCAAGGAATGCTCCAGAGAGAGAAGCACAACAAACATGCTTTAGTCTCTACAAGCAAAAATCCTCCCATTATTACTGTCACACTGGGAAGCCTCTGAACTGCAGAGATACAGCCAAACCTCCATGTCCAGCTGAAAAGCTACATTAGGTATTTTTCTCATGATGTTCTATAGCCTGGATTGACTCTGTGCATCCTAAAATTTACAGGAAGTATTCAAAAACAGCACTAGTACAACACTAGTACCTAAAGCAGGTGCATAACAGACTGAAGAAAACCAGATTCAATCCTGGAGTCCCTTGCTTACACCGGACACCCCTGGATTTATCCCCAGAAAAAACATCAGCCATTTACATTGAGGCTTCTGTAAAGCAAGAGCCGTTGTCTTGCTCTGTTGGATTCTAGTCTCCAGTTCCTCCCCTTTGTTGCATAGATCATGTAGCTTTCAAACAGGCAGAAGCTCTGGGGGATATTCACCATAGCAGTATTTTGCAATTGGATCTCTGTAGGTGTTCTCATGTTGCACACTCTGTCGGGAAGAGGAGGAGAAGCTTTATCAGAATATACATACTGAAACAACACAACCCTTCACTAAGGCCAAGATCCAGAGCATTTATACACATTCTACACAGTAGGAGTGTCATCTGCAGTCAAACACCACTACACTCCTGACATGTAAAAGACAGGTTCTTTATTACAGTGCTTTAATGTTGAACCACACCCAGAACTTCCTTTTCAGGAGGCTACCTAAGCACCTGGGAACAGCTTCAGTATTAAAATATACTTAGGCAGTATTGTCAAATGTCCTAAGCAAGCAAGACGTAATACAGTTGCTGTTTGAGATGTGTGCATTTTTTTCTTGACAAATCTAGAGTTCAGATGTTATGGATAAAAATACAACATCTTTGGAGACATTTGGAACTATGTCCTTTGTTTGCAATCCATCCCTATTAATATACTAAATACTCAAGCTGTATGGCATCTCCAGCTGTGCTGAGAGCTTGATTAGACCACAGCCTCCAATAAAATCCCACAGGCAACAGAAGTTCATCTGTTCTTAAAAATAAACTAAAATTAAAATATATTTTTTGAGTTCCTGTGCAGATGATTGTCAGTGTATGGTTAAGTCTGGAACTGTACCATGAAGTAAATAGCATCCTTTAGCTACTGTTCTCACTGTTCTCACCCTTATGAGAGCTTCCCCAGAATTCATCCAAGATCTTCACTAGTCACTGAACTCAGCTAGTCTCTTTTCAGTTAAGTACCTCTTTTCTAAAAAGAGTGTGCAACTTATCCTGCTCTAAATATGTTCTTTGCCCTTTTTTACTGCTGGCGTTACTATTTCACCTTACAAATCACAGAATCACAGAATCCCAAGGGTTGGAAGGGACCTCAAAAGATCATCTAGTCCAACCCCCTTGCAAGAGCAGGGTAACCTAGAGTACATCACACAGGAAGTTGTCCAGGCAGGCAACAATATCAAAGGATATTGCCTCACATTAGCTCTCAGCCATAGCTTCCGTGTTTATGAAAGTGCCCGTGTTACATGCAAGCACAACAGACCAGCCATTCAGAGGACTAAGCCCCATTTTCAAAGGGTCTTTTTCCATTTTTGAGCACTGGACATGTATTTGTGTCTTACCTGTGATGAAGTCCTACATTTTGCCAGACACAACTCAAAGTGATCTTCCACTGCCATGAAGAGGTTTTGAAAAGCAATAGCTGCCCGGTTCAAGAAACGTTCCAGAAGGTGTTGCTGAAGTGGTCAGCAAAAAAGGCAACAAAACAAAAAACGGTATTTCAACAAGGAGTAACCAAAGCTGATCTTAACCTACACAGCTCAAGTCTCAGAGGAATAGTAAGCAATTCCACTTAGAACTTCTAGCAAGCACTGAAAGGTTAACACATCACAGAACCAACAGTAAGAAGAGTCTAGAGGAGCTAACAGAACACAGAGGAGTACCAACTGCAAAACTAATACTGGCTGGATTAGCTTTCCTGCAATCAATTCCCTTTAACAAACACAATCCCCCTGGAGCTGAAACATCTTGCAAGGCTCCCAATATTTCCTCTCAATGGTGGGAAGGATGAACTTTTTTTAAAGCTTTATTTACAGCTTGCCATATGCAAGTTTTTCTCACCCTTCCAAGAAAAGGAACTGTCCTCTCTAAAAAGTCCCTCACCAACAAGCACTTTAAGCCACAGAGGAACCCGAGCAGCTGAGAACACCTGAAAAGCAGGAGAACAACTCTGCACCTTGCTAGGCTGCAGGCAACAGGAAACACAGTACTCATAGACACTGCAGCAGCCGTTGGGAAGGCAGCTCTCACAGCTGTACAGCTTCGTAGTGGGCACATTGACATTACAACAGCCATTTACCAGTAGGTCCTTCCTCTCACAGATGTAGCCTGAAAAACAAAAGTAGTAGTAACAACTGGCAAGACATAGCCCTTTGTATGCTCTATAGAAATTCATAGTAATAATCACGTTACTTGAGAGGAGGTTGATTTATCATTTCATAGATTATGATCGCCCTCAATTTGACTCAAGTCCTAACTAGCAATAACACTTAGACACAGGGATGACTTTCACAACAGCCTAGTTGTGAAATAACAGACACAACTGCTATGTACCTTATACACTGTATGTACATTTTAAGTATTTAAAAGCAGAACATGTAAGCTCAGATTTCTTTTTGGCGTGTTTCATTGGTGTGATTGCAAAAGGTAATTGATGATAACTGTACTGGAAAAAAACTGTATGTTCTTTCAACTGGCCTATATATAGATAACTCTGTTTAGTTCAGTATGAAGAGACTTAAATTTATCCACACAGGATAGCTGTAATAGTCAATTGTTCAGTGGAATCCTTACTAGTTTAGAACCACAGCATTGCCCTAACAGGAACTGTACTACCAGTGTTAGACTGTGCGAGTTCTCTGTGATGTTAGAGACCTCAGTGAATTGGCAGTAAGTATAACTGAGGCAGTGCTAAATTTAAATCAATGCAAATCACACAAAATGGGGTGGGTTTTCTACAGCCTTGATTTGTGGTTGAGAAAGCTCCAGTGCCTGAACAACAAGCTCACTGGGCAAGAAAGAGCTCCGTGCACTGAGAACAAGTGGCTAATGTGCTTGGGTTTACAAGGGTTGGATGAGCTCCTTAACTAATGATACCACTCCTGAGCTCCCTCCAAGAAAAGCCAGTCAGGTTTCCCCTATTACTCTCCTTAATATAGGTGACTGTGGGAATGCACAGGGAGCTACAAAGAGTTCTGCAAGCAACCATGCTAAAGTGAGCAGGTCTCAATGTGTAAGTTCTGTGCAGAGGTAACTGGAGTGCTTTGAAACTGAGGTGGGTCTGGGACCAGCAGAGCCGCACCCATGGCATGCTGAGCCCCTTGGACCCACGACTGGTGTGCACAGTCAAACAGCAACATGAATCCAGTCTGGATAGAGCACCAGCAGCTGAGATGATGCAGTAAGAATGTCTCAAGCAAGAGCAATTGCTACTTGAAAAGGGCCATCAACAATTGTACAGGCAAAGCAGCACTGAACACTGCAATAGGCAGAATAAATTCTTAGTATCAAGTATACCCAGTTCATCTGTAATGAGGAGCTTCCCCTGCACAGAATTCCTGCACTGGTTACTCAGCTGACTGCTGTTTCCCGAACTGAACTTCACCTTCCACATGATCGGCTGCTCGTGCTCCTGCACTTGGAGGAGATTCCGATCTCTCACCATCCTCTCTTCCTGCAAGGAAAGACAGTAATGCAGACAGACATCCAAACATGCAATTCCTTCTGCCATTCCAGTCAATGTGCTTTTCCCACAGTTAGAAACGCCTAGTGCTATTAAACTTTGCAGAACAGGAATCTACAGTGTCAGTGGCATAAGCAAAATGCTACTGGCAGTAGGTTACTTTTTGCATGACAGAAAGCAGCACAATCCAGTAAAACAGGGGGATACAAGGCTCAGCTAACACAGCTGGATACAGTCAGTGCCACCACAGAAGCAGCACGTTTTCTATTAAATAACCCTAGATACACATCCTCCTCTTCTGCAAGTTCCGCACCTGAGGAACAAGAGTTACTCCAGCATAAGGCTGTTTTACCCCCCCGCAGCGGACCGCTGCCGAACCCCACCGGCGGAAGAGCACTCCGCGGCAGGCACTGACCTGCTTGAATGTGCTGGTGAGGAAGTAGACGAGGGATAGCCCGAAGACGACGCCGAGGACCCAGCGCTTCCTCAGCAGCCGCCGCCACAGCACCGCTCCCCAGGGCACCATAGCGGCGGGCAGGCCGCGAGCTGGGCCCTCAGCCCGCCGCCACCGCCGAGCTCGCCCGCCGCAGGGACGGAGAGGAACGGCGGGGGCAGCGCTGATCCAGGACCGGCATCACCGGCTCCGGCGGAGAGCCGAGCCCAGCCGAGCCGCGCCACTGCCCGGCCCGCCTCCCTCCCGGGAAGCGAGGCCCAGCCGCTTCCGCCAGCCTCGGGGCGGGGTAGGCGGAAGCCGCGGATGTGCGTGCGTTGAGGGGGTGCGGCCGCGCCGGGTGAGGGCGGTGCTGGCGCCGCGGCCCGCATGGGTAGGTACCGGGCTGCGGGCTCCTGGGGGGGTGTGCTGGTGTGTAGGCCCGGCTGGTCCCGGCTCCAGCGGGAACCTCCTTACCCCAACGAGCTGGGAAAAAACCGCCTTGCCTGTGCCTCTGTCTGTGTGTACATATGTATGCGTGTATGTTATTGCATTTGTAAATCTGTATTTGTATGTGTGCGTATATATACAGTGTTCTCCATCAGGGATTGCAGTGATAAGGGGTAATAGGTTTAACCTTAAACGGGAGATTCAGGTTAGATATAAGGAAAAAGTTCTTTACAGTGAATGTGGCAAGGTACAGGGTGCCCAGAGAAGCTGTGGCTGTCCCATCCCTGGCAGTGTTCAAGGCCAGGTTGGACACAGGGGCTTGGAGCAAGCTGCTCCAGTGGAAGGGGTCCCTGCCCGTGGCAGGGGGTTGAAACTGGATGGTCTTAAGGTTCCTTCCAACCCAAACCAGTCTATGATTGCACACATGGACATGGGTGTATATGTGTCATACACAATGAAGGCAGAGCAAAGCCCAGCAGGCACCCAGGGAGTGTCTGTGCAGTGAGCAGGGCTGCAGGTCCCAATCTCAGAGGGAAATGGCCTTGTTGTATCATGCACACGTGCAGGAGTTGAAGCACCAGGGGTTCCTGCTTCTCTCCATCTTTCCCAAGGAGATGGAGAGGTGAAACTCACTCTGCTATGGTGAAAATGACTATGTATGTGCTTCTTACAGATGTGCCTGTTTGAGCACTGTTGTCTGGTGCCTTTCAGTCACCCAGCTTGAAGGATCTGTGATGACTTTGAAATTTGGACCATCTTGGATTATCTGAAGCAGTCCATGTGTGAGATGTCTGCATCCTCTTGAGCTTTTCTCTCTCTCATTGTGGCACCTTGCACCTCTGGTTAAACTTGTTCTTCAGGTACTGTTAAAAGATGTTCAAGTGTTGCAAGATGAAAACCCCTATTCTAGGAAAGGCAGGAGCAGTTGGTATAGAAGCTGAGTGCCTTTTGTAACAAAGTCCCTTTAAATCGTCTTAAATCTGTGGGTCTCTGGGCAGAACAAATGCATCTCATGAAGTCCTGAGTCTTCAGTACTTGGCATTCCTGTCACTATCCCCTTAATGGCTGATGCCAAAACATTTCTCTCCCCATAAAGAGAGAGAGATCATTTGAGAACATGATTTCACCTCACATTACAGTCTGGTAGACTTCTAATGGCCTAAAAGAGAGTGGAGGATTTTCTAAGTCTCAGAGTTATTTCCACACTAACTCTTCATGTAGCACAAGAAGATGGACAGATTTCTTTATAAGCAGTGACCCCAAACTTATTCACAGGTAGGACAGCTCTGCCTGCATGGGTCAGCCTGGCTTGGCCTTTTCATCATGTCATAATTACCATTTTGGTTAAAAAGGGATAATATTATATATTAAGTTGACAGAGGTACTGTCAGGCAATGAGTAAATAACAATTACTGCAGGGAAGGCAGTAGTAAGTCTTGTTACTATAAATGCAGCTTTAAAAAATCTGGAAAAAAGAAAATCTTTGTGTTTTTACTGTGTAAAACAGGTCCTTAAAAATGAATTTTGGTCCTGAAAACACAACATGAAGCATACAGCTAGAGATTAAAAATCTGCTGGGAGTTAAAGATCAAAATCTGTAGTAAAAAGAGTGTTGGTACCTTAGGGTGTCCTCTCCCTAAATTGTCTTGAAATCTGTCTTTTTCCTGTCATACATGATGATGCAAAATGTTATTTATATAGGGCTGTGTATTTATATGAACTGTCAAGGGGATGTGCAAAGTTGGCAGCTCATATTAAAACCTCTGTTCTCTGTCAGTGATGACTCAAACCCAGTGTTGTCTCAGTTCCACCCACTTCATTCATGGGGTTCTGCAAGGCTGGATGTTGCAAACCAAGAGTCTTTCTCTTTTTTGTAAATGTGAACATTTTTATCTTCATCTTTTTACAACTTTGATACAGTTACTTCTGTGATTTAACTGAAATACACTTTCTCTTTTTTTGTAAATGTGAACGTTTTTATCTTCATCTTCTTACAACTTTGATACAGTTACTTCTGTGATTTGACTGAAATACACTTTCTTCTGTCACTGATTTGTAACTTATCTTCAGGGCTGGACAAACTCCATATGCTTTTTATTGCAGGTGTACATGGTGAGCACAACTGTCTCTTTATGAGCTGTGAGCTGCATGGTTTGGGCTTTGTCAAAGAATAAAAATGGAATTTAATGCAATTTTCCATGGGCTAGTGGGTCACTGAAAGTAAAGAATATGAATGAAAAGGTGAAAATATGGGGGAGGGAGGGGGGAGGTGAGAGTTAGTGTGGAGAGAGGGGGCCAGAAATAAATATTCTGTGTTTTCTATGTCTCAGCTTCCATAGCTCTGCTTACAGACAGGTAGGAAATGTTCTCAGAGCCATTGTGGCTTTTCAGAATACAGATATATGGCTACACATTTATTTACATATATTTATGCAGTATGAAATAAGTAATGTTGCAACTTTTGATAGTCAGAAGTATTTAGAGCCTTTTACATTCAGTAGCTATTGTAGTCTAGGGATGTGTAGGATCAAACTTCAAGGATTTAAAGGATGTCTCTCTCAATCTTCAGTGAAATGCCTGTGTGAATCTGGACAAATCACTTGCAAAACCAGCCCATTCCTTAGGTTTTATGTGACTAATATAATATTAAGCAGTCCAAGTATTTGCCAGTTACTCTGTGCTGTGCCTTGATGATGATTCTGTGTTATTTGCTTTTGAATTAACTTTAGTTTTAAAATGTGGAATGTATTTGAGGTTGTTCCCTTAAAATTATACACTTGAAAGCAGAGATCGAGGTAACTAAATGAAGAACTTCTCTCCTTGTTCTAGAAAAAGTTCCTGAAGTTAATACAATTCCATTGCCTTTTGATTTCACACTCCAGACCTTACTTTATGCTTACAATTCCAGAATGGAGCAGGAACATGTGATCTTTTGCATATGTGCATATTACTTATGACCGTTGTGCAGAGTTTGCTAATGGCATTTCTGTGGTTTAAAAGGAATGGGTTGCTTATTTGAAAAAATATTGTCCTGACCTGACTGTATTTTTTCCTTTAAAATGTTTGTATGTTTTCTTTTTTCCCTCCCTCTCAGTTTTGCCTTACAAAGCAAATTTCTTCAGAAAAGGAAGAAGGGATTTCACTTCCAGAGTGAAACTGATTCCATGTCACATCAAGAGCTTCTCTGTTTTCCTCAAGTTTGCTATCAGAACATCTCATCACAAACCTGCACACTCCTTGTGATGACTGCCATGGGCTGCAACAGGCAATGTGAATAGTTCCTGCCCTGCTTGGAGACCTCTGTGTGTGCTTCCATTTGCCAGTTGAATGCTGTTCCTTTGCAAGTGTACTGAGACACAAATGCAAGTTCGAGGTGGCCTTTCAAAGAAGCCAGTGATTTATGCTAGCCATGTCACTAGCTGAATGGGTCTCACAACCCTTTGACTCTGTGGGCCTTTGTTAGCAGTAACTCTGGAATCTGTTGACCTCCAACATTAATGTTGAGTGTGTTGTGCTTCAAGGTTTTGAGGAAAATGCAGAGACGGCATAGCAGCAACACTGACAACGTTCCTCCTGAAAGGTACATCTTTTTCCTCCTTTTTCCCTTCATTTTCCTCTCCAGAGGGGAATGTTCTGATTTAAATGTATGCTGTGGTTTAGAAAATGAAAGCTCAAAATTAAGGAAAGCATATATGTCCTGTGCATTTAGTGTGGCCAGGCTTTCTGCTTGAGTTTAGAAACAGATTTACTTTTCTCCCGCATTTCACATATTGACTGCTACCACCTGCAGTGTTTCAGATTTCATGGTCCAGTGTGGCACATATGGAGACAGTTGGCTTAGCATAGGCAGGATGTTTGGGGGCTCTAGAACAGTGATTCATGGCATGATCCTGTGGGGATCCTGAGTGCTATCAATCCAAAAAGATCCATCTGTGTAAACAGAGGCTATTTATACTGTTATTAAGGTATTTTAAAAGTCTGCTCTTCTGAAACTCCCAACTACTATGACTTAGTATTTTATAAAGAATTTGGGTGATCCCTTACATCATCCCAGAATCTGTATCTAGCTTTATGTATATGAATATTTAGAAGTAGAATACAAATAACCTCTAATTCACTTCTGTAATTATATCAGCAAGGGAGGCTTGTCACTGTTATTGTTCTGGTACTAAATATTCCCTTGTGCTTTCCCAGGGTTAGAGCATGACTTATAGTATGGTTTTGGTTTATTTTTTCCCTGAGAAAAAACTAATCTAATTGCTCTAAGGCAAAGATGGAAAGAATGAATTTCATTGCTCTGGCTGAGCTTTGATTTTAAGTGAAAGATGAGTATTTCATACTGGCTTTGCAGGTAAAGGTGAAGCTTGATGTCATGACCACTTCTAGTCCCCATTCTGAATTTCAGGGGAAAAGAAGGCCATCTTCAACTTTTTCAGCATGATGCTGCCCAAGCCTCACTGGAGGCTGTGGATTTTATGTCAGCAGGCAAGGCTGGGGCTTGAGAGTCACATAAGGTTGTATGGGCCCTCTCGTCTGTAACAGAGAGCTTTCTGAGTCTGTGTAAACTTGTAAGGAACTTCAGGATTGTTTGAATGGTTCAGATATATTCAGGATAGGTGCCTATTGCTGAGTGCAAAGGATAAGCAGAGTAATCTCAATTGGTTTTTATAAATGCATCTGTTTCTTAACAACATACATACACCTTGTCAGTACCATAGGCTGGAGGTTTCCTAACTGTGAAATGAAAGGGTATTGCCACTGGTCTTCACTTCTGTTAACTTCAACAAGTTCACTATTTTATCCTTGTTTATTTGTTTTTAAATATGCCCCTGATGAATTCTTTCCAGTTGAAAGCAGAGTCATGTATCCTGGAAGCATTGTTCCAAACGTTTTTATCTGTGACACGGGGTCCCACCCAACTTGTTATGTTCCCAGACATAAGTCCTGTCACATTGTGTCCCTCTCTTATGTATACATCCCTCAGTTGTAATGTTAGGTGTAAAATCTGAGATCTGGTTGACGAATATTTTAAACCAAAAAGAGGTGTGTGATGTCTTGTTGACTTGATTCCTTGCTGGAGCCTGTGGAGAGACACTGGGAATGGGGTGTCAGTATAAAAAGCCTTATTAGGAGTTTACTTAGTGGGAGGTATTCCCAGAGAAGTTTGAAACGATCTCCAGAGTGAGGTGAAAAGCAATGCTCTGTGCTCTGTAAGATACCTGGGGAGGCTTTGGAACCCATGGGGGAGAGAGGGTTAAGGGCTCTGCATGTGCTATCTCAGCTTGGGACTGTTATTTCTAAAGTTAGAGATCTCCCAGGACTAAAATCAAGAGAGACCGAAGCT
This sequence comes from Loriculus beryllinus, assembly GCA_039877255.1. Classification (NCBI taxonomy): domain Eukaryota; kingdom Metazoa; phylum Chordata; class Aves; order Psittaciformes; family Psittacidae; genus Loriculus; species Loriculus beryllinus. The sequence continues at coordinate 10,533 of JBCJKH010022800.1, forward strand.
CTGCAACATGCCTTATTTGTAGGCTTTGTCTCTTGCTGAGCTTTATTTATCCTCTACTCTCCTTTTGCAAGTTAGAGAGGTGTTTGCTGTCTGCCTAGTGATTGTTCTATGGTTACCTGTATTGCTCCATGTGATCTAAACTTCACGTGTATTCATTTCAGTACCACTGAGTTCAGGTGAAGAAGGCCTATTTTCTTCTGGCGTTAGGATGAATGTATTTAAGCCTTTCTTTTGGAAATCTGGCTATAATCCAGCAAGCTCAGGAAAGAATCAATGCCAGATCTAATTCTGTCCAGTGCCCAGTAATTTGGGTACATCCATGTCCAATTTGCCAAGAATATCAAAATGAAACAAGTTCTCTTGACCCAGGAGCACATCCTTCATTAAAATACTTGTTGGGTCAGGAACACACAAGCAGGTCAAAATGTTTCTCTTCCCCGGCTGACTGTGTCTTGTTGGTGTTACTCATCAGTGGGCAAGTAGTGATCATCCCTCAATAAAATCAGAAAATTTGGGGGGTAGGCTATTTCTTTGAGTTAGCTTGGTTAATGTGACCTGTCTTGGTTGTGCTGTGTCAGTTTACATGGGGCTTTGTATGTTCTGCTTGAAATATTAAGATTGTTATAGGCAGTGTTGATTTTGGTATCAGATGTGTTATTTCTTTGGTTCCTCCAAAAGTAAAGGGAGTGTCTGAGAACTCTGTTCCTTGGGGGAACTTAGGGGAAGTTCATGTTAGATATAAGGAAGAAGTTCTTTACTGTGAGGGTGGTGAGGCCCTGGCACACATTGTTCAGAGAAGTGGTAAATGCTCCACCCCTGGCAGTGTTCACGGACAGGTTGGACAGAGCCTTGGGTGACATGGTCTAGAGTGAGGTGTCCCTGTCTTCAGCAGGGACTTGGAACTGGATGATCTTAAGGTCCTTTCCAACTCAAACCATTCCATGATTCTATGAAGGAACTTGGCATTGTGATCAGTTCTTTCAAAGTACCCTGATCTTATAATCTGGTTACTGGCCTCTAATTCTGCAACTCTGATTTTCCAACATCAAATAGAGGGAAAAACATCTGTCATCTGGGACCTTCATGTTCTGATAGTGTGTGAGGAACTCTTAATAGACTACAGTTAGGACTGGGCTATAAGACTGAGAAATTCTGTGGCACTCATGTTGGTTTAATCACTTTCTTGTCCTTCCACTACAGAAACCGGAGCCAGACAGTGAGTTCTGAGACCAGCGTGGATGAAAGTGGAGTCTTTGAAAGTCTGAAGGCTGAAGCTTCCTCACCACAACAGTTGTTCTCAGGCCTGGCAGGCATCCCCTCAGGCACCATCACAGCCACCCCGTTCCAGTCAGGTTTGGTCCTGGGCTCTTCAGCAGGAGGTGGGGAAGTATTCATTCAGATGCCAGCCCCAAGGGAGGAAGGGAGCAGTCGTACAGAGGGAGCCCCGTTCCACCACCGGCAGTCATCCCATCATTTCCACCATGGCCATCACCGGGGTTCATCTCTGCTGCACATGGCAGGAGGGGACCGCCACGGGCACGCTGAGGAAGGCAGTGATGAGCAAGCTGGAACTCCAGCCCCAGCTCTTTCAGAGTTAAAAGCTGTGATTGGATGGCTGCAGAAGGGACTTCCCTTCATCTTGATCCTCCTGGCTAAAGTTTGTTTCCAGCACAAGCTTGGTAAGCATCTATCCTTTCTGGATTGTAAGTGTATTAGAAAGTGGTTAGGGAGCTTTAGCATGTATAACAGTGTCTGAGACATTTATCTGCGTAACAGTGTCTAGAGGTAGTCTAGCATGAAGGGGACATATTTAAATGTATGCATTAATGCAGCTGATAAATTCACCCTACTTTCAGTCCAAGCTGTTTTCATCTGTGTCAATCCCATCTGTTTCCTGTTCTAACCTGTTGGGAGACCAGTTCTGTTGCTTTTCCTAATCTCGACTTGACATTCCTGTAGGGATTGAGGATATTACCAAGGCTTCTACCTCAGACCTCTCTCCAGGAGAGGTGGGGAAAGCTTACATTAGTGACTAGCAAAGTCTTCTTTGTGACACAGAAGGGTCCAGAGGAACAAGAGACTTTTCTAGCTGGAAGGATGGAAGTTGTGAAATCAAGCCAAACAGCATCAGCAGTTATGTCTTACAGTTGGAATCTTCAGAATTCCCTAAACAATGTGTCTATATAGGTTTCGTTAATAGGAGGTGAGTCTTTCAGCTCCTCAGTGCTCATGTCAAATCCATTCTTCTAATCCTCCTCTTACATGAAATGATATGCATGGCCTGTCTGAGGATCCCTGCTCACTCTGGGAGTAATATGCTGAGATTATCATCACAGGGAAGCCAGTAATGCTTTAGTCCACCTTACAGTTCTGCCAGTATTCCCCAAACCAGGTACTGATTCATGTCTGAAACATCTTGCTCATTGAATTTGATCTCCTGTGTGAATAGTGTGCCTTGTCTTCTGCAAGCTGTTGAACTGATACTGTAGTGCTGTCATCTAGCTGAGTTCTGTTTGCACAACACAGCCACAACTTACAGCCCTTCTCCTTCAGCACAGAACCTGACATTAGGATGGAGTGTCTGTATTGGACTGGGTGGCAGATGCTCACTGCAGTAGCTTCATTTTCATCTGGACTGAATTTTAACATTATAGAGTCCACACTGTTATAATCACTGTTATACCAGAATATCACCCAATATTTTTTCCCTAAGCTTAAGATGCTGACATAGAATCATAGAATCATAGAATAGTTAGGGTTGGAAAGGACCTTAAGATCATGCAGTTCCAACCCCCCTGCCATG
>JBCJKH010022800.1:13435-25955 GCA_039877255.1 Loriculus beryllinus
ACTGTGCTTTTATGCTCTGTCTTGTGGCATGTGTGATGAGACCTTTCCCATGTTTCCAGGGCTGCTTTTCAAGGTGGTGTGTGGTTAGGGTGGAAAACTAAGTTACAGAGAGAAAAGAAAACATTCACAGAGGTAACAGGAAATTATAATACTCTTCTAAGTCTAGCTACCATGGACTAGATTGGTGGCTTCATGGTGTACCACACAGTGGTGTTAATTATCTAATTCCTTTCCCCCCCTCCCCAGATGACATTTACAATCAATGTATAGACACAAGACAGCACTTGAATGCTGAGTGAGCAACTCTGCTTGAGCATTTATGGGTCAGCTTGGTCATTGCTTGTGTTTAGCTCAGCTGCTTTCCATGGATTGCCTCAGTTAAGTGGAGCTTGTGAAACAAATGGAACAGAAATGTTCATAATGTTCTATGATTCTATGATAACAAGTGAATGTCTCAGTTATTTCCCCACTTTAACTTTGTACTTGTTCCATGGCCAGATCTTTCTGTTGTGGGTATTTTCAAGATCTTGGACACCTCTTGATAGTGGCATCCAGCATATAAAGAGCCCTCTTTCTTTCCCATAGAAGAGGGTATAAATGTAATTTCTCACATTCTCTTGGGAAGGTATTTTTCCAAGAGGCCGAGTTCTCATGTCGTTCTACAAGGCCAAATTACACTTTACTCTCTGATATGCTGCACTGGCCAAGACAACTCTGCTTGCTCTATTGATCTTCTGTTTATAACTACCAGCACCAAGTGGCTTTTACATATATGACTGCTTGTAACAACTGTGAGCAAATACTGCTGCAACTTGAAGAGAATAAAAATCTAACCAGGGCTCTTAATCTCACCTATAGTGTTGTGTTGCTGTAATACTGTAATAGGTGCTCAGTTTGGCACCTTATAAAGGGTTAAAAAATGTAAAAGCTGTATATGGAGTTTCTTGGTGAGTAAAATTTCTCAAACATTAAAAAAATAAATAGGTATATTTATTAAAATAAAAAAAAAAAATAACCATGGCATAGGTATAGGGGTGGATATTCGGCACTGTTGGACAAAACCAGTATTGTTAGTCAACAATTATATAAGTAGGAAAAGGATCCCTGGAAGTCACAAATAGGGATTTCTTATTTTTCTCACTTTGGAACCCATTGTGTTGGAATAGCAACAATCAGCCTGAGTAGAGCTTGTCTCGTTTTTGTTCAGCTTACAGGAATAGGGATGTTGATTTATTGCCTTGGAAGTCACTTCTCAACCGTTTCCAGATTTCTTCTGGAGGAACTGGCAGGCAATACTGAGCACTGGTGGAGACAAACAGTGGTGATGAGAGCAATGAAATAATGTCATTTATGATCTGTCTTATGAATTTAATAGAAGAACCTCAGGCAGCCTGGCATCTTCTGCCACATCATGCATTTTCACCATGCTTAAGAGGCATTGCTAGTGGTAAGGTGTAGGTAACAGAAAATTAGGTCAGGAAGTAGTGATGTTTATTTTCCATTCATTAATAATTTAACCCATTTAAGAGCATTTACAGCAGAATCAGCTCCATGAGTCATCTAGTCCCTCTCACAGTTCTGATGCTCTCTGAAAATGAAAATATTATGTGAAATAAAGGGGCAAATTATGAAACTTATGATGGACACCAGGCTGGGGGAATAAATTTCATTTACAATTACATGAGAAGTACAGCATGGTACCATAATGACACAAGTACTGTGTGATAACACAGATGCAAGCAGCATCATTTTGAGTTATGACTGTACTTTATTTTGAAATGAGGATAACAGTTTGGTCATGGCTAATCTGAATTCAAACCAGCCATCTGTAGAAGACAGCTTCTACCATAAGCAATTATTAATTCCCTTAGCCATCTAATCTTACCCTAGAAGATTTATCTAAAACCAAAACAACCTTGCTTAAGGCAACTTTTTGCATTTTAAGTAAATGGAGGTCCTTTTCAATAGCACAAGGCGCTTCTCACTCAAGCCAGAGTTTTGACAGAAAGACAAAGTATTTTGAAACTAGAGTGGTTCATTTGTGGACATCTAATGGATATTTGGTATAGATGGAATCTAATTTGTAGTGGCTTTTAGGTTTTATAAAGTTTCCCTGATTATTTCTTACAAAACTAACTTCACTGATATGGCGATTTCACACAGAGATGTAAAAAGAGGAGCCACTGATTAAGGGCATACTGCAAACAATACTTTACCTTATAGCTATTTTATTGCTCACCTGTGGTTATGGAGATTTTTCTGCTTTTCTTCTGAAGTATTTTGCAAGAGGCCTCACTATATTGCTTGTTGAGTTAATGGGCTTGCTTAATCATCATGGTTTGGAGAACAACAAAGAAAACTGCGTGTGTCCCAATTTATACTGCAAATGGGAAAAATGTCTTCTGTAAGTATTAAAGGATGATTTATTTTAAAGAATAAAGCCCTTTGCAACCAATTAATAGTTGACCTACATAGTAATGCACATATCTCCATGTTTCCTCCCTCTTTTCATGGAAGTAGTTTTTCAGTAGCAGAAAAAGAGTAAATAAATACTTGTGATCATCCACTTCTACAACAAAGATTTTGAGGTTAAATATGCAAGCCTTTTTTGCACCATCTCCATAAAATTAAACCCATTTTATCTTTATAACCTGCTACAATAGTAGCAGAAGAAAATAGTTGGCAACAAATCCTTCCCTGCCTAACAGCTTCCTTGATATCTTTGTGCAATGTACAACGGCCAGTGAGAATTTGAAAACACACAATCAGAACCTTTGATTTTAAAGATCTAAATTCCCAAACCATTGGTGTAGCCGGAAGCATTTTCAGCCTGTGATTCTTCAACACACAGCCATGGGAGATATATGGAGGCTCATAGGGAGCAGCATTGCACTTGCACAACACTTTGTTGCAACATCCTTATATCATTACTGCCCTTATAACTCCTGATGTGTATCATTACTATTCCTCCTTACAACTCCTGATGTGAGAAAAGAAACTTAGAAATATGAATTATGGATTTAATAACACATAGTATGTATACTGGGACAGAAGCCGTGCATTAAAAGGATAACAACTGTGTTAGCTGGTTTAATGGCTGCACAATCAAGGCAACTAAAGCAAGAGAGGTCTAACACTTTATTGTACATGTACCATGGAAGGAACAGTAAATGGTAACATTTTGGCAAGTAGGTGTGCTCTGTATGACCACTTAAAATAAGGTTATTCTCTCAGCCTATGCTGAAATGTGAGGTTTTGTGTTGATCTCACCTTATAATCAACAAAAACTCCTGAGCTGATCTTAACATGCTCATGCATGAGGTTTACATTTATTATAGAATCATAGAAGAGTCAGTGTTGGAAAGGACCTTAAGGTCATCTAGTTCCAACCCCCCTGCCACTAAACCATGCCACCAAAGGCTTTGACAACCTGGCCTTAAGCACTGCCAGGGATGGAGCACTCACAACTTCCTTTGGCAACCCATTCCAGTGCCTCACCACCCTCACAGGAAAGAATTTCTTCCTCATATCCAATCTAAACCTCCCTGTTTAAGTTTGAATACATTACCCCTTGTCCTGTCACTACAGTCCCTAATGAAGAGTCCCTCCCCAGCATCCCTATAAGCCCCCTTCAGATACTGGAAGGCTGCTATGAGGTCTAAATGGCTTAAGGCTGAAGATCCTCCTGCTCATCCCTGTGTACTCTGACATGTCTTCCCCTGCAGGGATTGCTGTGTGCATTGGTATGGCCAGCACATTCGCATATGCCAACTCAACACTCCGGGAACAGGTCGCTCTGAAGGTCAGTACAGCCTCTTACTCTCCTATGGTCCCAGGAAACATCACTCTGCACACAAAACAATGTCTCTGTTGAACCTTCTTTTGCAATGTAGGGCTGAAAGCTGTTACATAAATACATATCTGTCAGATTAACAGTACTGTGCTGTAATCCTCACTTCTTACTTCTCCCCATTGATGCTTTCCCACAGTTTATATCCTGCTGTTTTTGTTTTATTATGCTACAGTTTCACAAGAGAGGAAAGGTCAAGGGGTATCATAATGTGCTCTTGGCTCTGCCACTGCTGTCAATGCATCTTCAAGCACTCCTCTGCACCTCGGTTTTCCATTATGCACCACAGAGGTGCTGAAACCTGATCACTAGTTAATGATAAGATTTAATTTATTAGCATTTAGAGACTGTTTTGAGACATTCAGCTGAAGGATTTTGTAGCTGTATTGCTTGTATAGTTATATCTTGATAATGCTCTGGTGATAATATGCTTAGAATATAAAGAAATCAGGAGATCTTTTCAGGCCTTATAATCAGTGTCAGCAGAATACTTCAACAGCACTGAAAGCACAAGACTAGAATTGCTTTTTTTTGATAAAAGTTACATGGGTGGCACAAGTGTATATTTCTGTCTACCAGCAGGAGTGGAATAAACGTGATACAGTGCTGAATGAACAGATAAATTGCACAATCATTTAATAGATTGCTGTTGCCTTGCCCTTTGCACCTTTGTCTTTCAGGCAGTGTGCCCCTTAATCCACCTGCTTTAAATCTCACCCTAACAACCCTGGCTGTTGAGTAGCTACAAAGAGCTGCTTTCTTAATAAATTAGCTCCCAGGAAAAATGCTGGGATTTTTCCTCCCAGGAGTAAAATTACTCTGGTATTACACCAGGCCAAGACCCAGGACAAGATCTTCTGTCATCCGCTTCCGTCTGTAACATTCCATGTCTTTTGAAAATGAAAATTTACACTTCTTTTGACCTTTAATTATTTCTTCAATCAGAAGTGCACGTTCTAGAACCAGCATGCGTCCAGATCACATTCGCAGGTGCTGCATGCAGTGATGGGTTATGTTATGTTTGATGTAGGTAAGCCTTCTGTGTGACTTCAGGTCTATTTGTAAAACACCCCTTTGACAAAGTGTCCTTTCAAACAGGTGACAGCTCAGAATTATAGGACAAGACATGGACTTTTTTCTTTTTTTGTTTTAACGTCTTGTCAAACTGCATTTTGAATATCAGGAGAATTTAGACGTCCCAAGAAAGATCCCAACTTTGAAAACTGAATTCTGCAAGTAAGGCTGTCATTGTCGCTGGTGTATTTGCTTGATTTCTCTGAAGTTACTCTATGTTAAATTGTTAGCTGAGTGAGAGCCATTTCTGCTTGTGTTTCTGTATATCTTTACCTACAGCCTACTTCTGACTCTCAGTCCTGTGTAAATAAACTAACTACTGAACACTTAGTGGCATATTTGTATCCCCCGGGTTGGTCTTGCATTTTTCAGCAGTCAAAGACTTAGCACAGTCATTGAGACTGAATTTATCCCCTCTGCTTCTTTCTTCTTGCTCAGGAGAAGAGATCAGTGTTGGTTGTCTTGTGGATCCTGGCCTTTCTCACTGGAAACACTTTGTACTTGCTCTACACATTCAGCTCTCAGCAGCTCTACAACAGGTGAGCAACACTTCCATTGTTAATGATAGAAGGAAGTGATAATTTCCAGGGAGAAAAAGAGGGAAACCCACTTTCCTCCACAGTTTGGGAGGAAATGTGCATACTGAAGGTATCTGCTATCTTTGTTAATATCATTGTAATACCTTTCGATGGAGGAAAAGAGTGTGTGTGTTACTCCCAACAGTGGACTATGCTCCTACCAATGGATGACATAACCAGGGTCTGAATGGGTCAGGGTGTGATGATGCACTGCCGTGTTGCTGCTTGAAACTTGTACATTTGCAGTTGTCTTACATATCAAAGCTGGGTGGATACTTTTTTAATAGTGGGGCTTCTGAATTTTGACCATTGTGACTGAACATAAAGAGAAGGTGTTGGAAGCAGGTAAGAGATTGTCCCACTGATTTTCCACTTCTTCTAATGTTTTCAGTCTACCAAGCTTTGAGTCTATTACAGGAGATAAACTGGAGATGAAATAATAGTGTTTTACTCCTGTGTCCTCTGACCCTGGAGGCATTTGGATCTGAGGTAACTGAGATAGCCTCCACTTTCAGATTGTGACTGAAGCAGTTCTCGTATACAGGCAAGTTAGCACCCAGGGATTTGGTTCAGCACTATTCCTGCCTGTTATAAAGCAGGGATTAAATGACATATAGGAAGGAAAGATACAGAACTTAAGTAAGGGAGTGCTAGGAGAATAAATAGGAAGGAATGGAGCAGTGTCAAACCTAGTTATGTGAGAAAAAGGTTTTTATATTTGTAGCTAAAAAGATAGGAATTATCTTCCTATGAAGACTGGAAAATTTATTTGTCCACTGAAGACCACTTAAAACTTCAGACTGAAAAATACGATGTGTGTCCATGCATCAGTTGGATTGTGGCTACATGGCTCTTGGCTGTGTTTTTTCTGTCATTTATTTCATTGCTTCCTTGCTTCTTCCCACTGATACTGTCTCGTAAGTGGAAGAGTCAAGGTCTGCCCACAACCCTGGTATCCTTTGGAATTACCCCTAATGTATTTGGGTTTGATCATTGGGAAGCTGTGTATATAAGTGCTTCTGGGAAGCAGGAGAGATGAGATGTATGTACGGGTCCGAATGTGAGATGGTAAACCATGGGATACTCTGCATAGGGCTTGTAGGAGGAAAGAGGGAGGGTTAAAGTTAAAAGCGTGAATGGGACTAGTCTGAAATGAAGGCTAGATCATCTAAAATAAAAGGGTTTCAGCAAATTGGGGCCACCCTACACACTGGTTAGGCCATGGGTTATTAACAGGGAACAGACTGGGCAACAGCTTCACTGGCAAGCCCTGTTCCTCCCAGTGTTGTGGTGGTGCCTGCTGAGTCATGCTTGGGCTGGTGTATCTATTGCTTGCTGTGTGGGCACCTGTGACTATTCACAAGGCAGGCTTGGGAAATCAGAAATAGCTGCTTTGGTTTTGTTTCTTTCTGGCTTATTTTTAATTTTCTGATTTATTTACTTTTAGCTTTTTTTTCCCTAGTGCATGAATAGTAGTAAAGTCTCTGATTCTGTTTCTGTTTTTAGGGTGTAATTTTACCTGTTGTGCTGTGCCAGTGTTGTGAGTATTTTAAATTCATGTTCAGGCTTTTCATTATGGGTTGGTTGTTTTCTTTTTACTTTTTGGTTTGTTTTATCTTAAGTTTTTGCTTTCTACGATGAGGCTTTTAGTAGGTAAATTCCTGAAGAGGAATCCTAGTGTTTCAGTCTCGTTGCTGCTTGGGTCAGTAGCTCCTGCCCATTGCTATATGAAGTTCTGCTGTCCTGGAATCCCTTCTTTAAAGGGCAAATGTTCAGCACAGTCAATAACATTATGTCAAGGGAACTACATTTCTGGACCTTTATTTCTGGTAAGAGTTGCTGCTTAACACAGTCCAGCTTTTCTTCTGCTTCAGACAGTGGCAAGCCACCATCAGAACATGACACACCTCAATTCCTGATCTCTGTCACACTGACAGTGCTTCCTTTGTCACCAGCATGTTTCACATGCACAGGGTGCTTTGGATACTGCTGCCCTTGCAGTACTTCTACCTGTGGCAAGCCAGTCTCAGAGGACATAGTGGTCTTGACTTCCCCAAGGAATCATAACTACTGGTGACTTCAAAGGATAAGCTGTAAAAGTCAGATCTGAGAGAGCAAGGCTGTGGACTAAAGGCATTGCCCTTTGATCAAAGTTCACTTGCAGCTTGTGGACTGCAGTCTTCCAAAATAGATTTCATACATGTTTGAGTCCTGTTTTGTGATAGTGGGCAAACCTGCTGACCTCAGTAGGAATGGGCAAGACCAAAGTCAGGAGGCCCAGAGGAACCATGGGACTAATCTGCATGTCTTATTCCTATTGCCCTTGGGAACTGAAGTTCAGTGGAGTTCCTAGGCCTTCTCTAGCCTGCAGTGGATAGAGCTGCTCATCGAGAAGCTTAAGTGAGGTTCTCCTTGCTGGTATCTGAGCCTTGGTGTCATGCCTTTCAGCCTTATATTTCTGAAACCCAAGCTGGAGAGGCTGGACTTCTTCGACCTGATGTGGATTGTGGGCATCGCAGACTTTGTACTCAAGTACCTCACCATTGCACTGAAATGCCTAATCGTTGCCCTGCCAAAGATCATCCTTGCTGTCAAGTCAAAGGTAGGAGTCTCTTTTCTTCTTGTTATGCGGATGTTTGTCTTTGATAATCTGATACTTCTGCAACATGTCTGCAGCATGAAATATGGGTGGAAGAATAAAAATAATAAAACCTCTGATAAAACTTGGGCAGAAAGTCACCTGGAGAGTCAGCTTTTTGCCTTTTGAGCTGTCACAGACCTGAGCAGGGGTTTGGTAATCCCAGCAAGTAATTCAACTCCAGACAGGTAACCATTGCTTGAGAAGGAAGAGTTACTAGCAATGAGATAAAGGCTTTTCTGGTTGACGTTGTTCTAAATCTTGTTTTCTGAGTAATCTCTGCAAAGAAGTATTTCTGAAGCACCAATCTCCTCATTTAATGGAAGGAAATTGCAAGTACTTATCTCTTTGGCTTTCTACTTTGGTCAAAGAAGTAACAGTATTAAATGGAAGCTTCTGATGCCACAGCAGACAGCACCAGTTGTCACCATGGCCAGAGAAATACTAACTAAGAAATGTTTATAAAAGCATATATCGATTAGGCCTAACTTTTCAAAGTTTCTCACCACATTCTCTCTTGAAAGCCCTTTTCATACTGTTTTTTGACGTGCACATGAAGTGCCTCTTCCTACTACATTTCAGTGGCAAATGTAGCAATGCGTAGTGTTTGCATTTGGTAAAGAAACTTCCTGGCAGCTGTTGGGATGAAAGGCAGGATGGAGATGCCAGATACCATCATTCATTGCTGAAAGTCTCAGGCAGGGCACTTAAGGGGATGTCTAAGCTGGGAATAGTTTTGCTTAGAAATGACATGGGTGGCAGGGGAGTTGAGCAGTTTGTTCCTGCACAGCAGGGCTATGAGATGCTTATTAATTTATTTCTGGCAATTGTCCAGCTCTTTTTCCTTCTTCTATTATTATTATTATATTTTGGGAGATTAATGTGCTAGGTCAGAGCATAATCCAGCCTGGGGAGGGAGGGAAAAGCAATGTGAATAGTCTTCCCAAGATAAATTGCAGTGTTGGAAAAGGTTCACAGCCTTTGCTTGCTTGTCTGAGAGCTATCCCAAGTACTCATTAATCCTTGTCGGGAGAGAAGAAAGAGAAGGGGGCTTTATTTGCAGCTACAGTGGGAGGCTGGTAAGATCACATCTGTCATGGGCCTATAATGACTCAGAGCACAGATGCTTCATTTTTAATACCTTTTTCTGGATAGCGATATTTCTCACTTTTTTTGAGTCTTTTTGTCTTAGGATGTTGTTGATGGTCTTCTTGTCCCTTGACATCTGAGACTGCTGTTACCTACCACTATGGATCTGGATTTATTTTTATCCCTCTCTCTACAAGGCATCCATTAAGCCAACCAGGGATGAGATCTGGTGTTACAAATTAAGCAAGATCAAACTGGGATGGGAATGCTCCAAGAAAGCCACAGGATGCCATAGAAATTGTAATTGGTAACCACATAGCTGAGCTCTTTCCCTGAGCTGGGTGACCCAGCTTACCTCTTAAGGCCAGCACAGTGCTACACATCTTAGTTTCAGATGAGTTTTAAGCTTTTTCTCAGAACAGTTCTATTGCACTTTAAGCACATTATCTTTGACCAAGTTCTTATCAACTTATTTACTATCTGCTATCTTAATACTTGCCAGATACAAAGTATCCTCCCCATATGCTTGTAGTAATGTTCCTGCTTGAAGTCTAGCTTGTAGTTTATGAACTTCTGGATGTTTGACACAGAATCATAGCAGATAGCAAGCTGCTGGAGAGATAAATTACACTCAGAATAGAGCTAGAAGACTTTTCCGTGGTAGACAGAATTTTGCTGATGTAACCAGCCAGAACTGCAGTTTCTAGCTGCCCATAACACTGAGCCTAAAGTGGAGATTGCTGCACTGTCAGGGATAGAGTTCAGCACAGCTTAGAATGGGATAGAGGTATTTTATCTTGAGCTTCCTTGCAGTACTTTGATCATTCTGCACTCAACCTCTGGGCATGCTCCTCATTTTGGAAGTTCAAAGGCATTCCAAAGCCAATCTGGCTTTTCATGCTGCCTGTTGAGATTCTGGTCTGCTCTGAATAGCATGTGGTTCTTACTGATGCTCTCATAGCCTTTCTAGTACAAGGCATGCCCTCTGAATGTCCTTCTTTTAAGATTCTTACCTCTCCATATCCATTGTGAATGGAACAAGATCAGATTGTTTCTTTTACACATCAAAGTCTTCACATCTCCCCTCAGCTTCTCTGTAGACTGGACACCATCAGTTTTGAATCTTCTCTCAGAGATCATTAATTCTAGATCTTATTCTCTTCTGGACTTTCTTCAGTCTCCCCCATTTTCCAGACCATTTTTTCAGCCTGTAAAGATGAATTCGGATAATTCATCTTCCCAGTGTTTACAGCCTTTCCCACTTTAGCGTGAGCTTCACATTTGATAAGCTTGCTCTGTTGCATGAAGACACTAATGAAAATAGTGAGTAGTACTCCACTCTTACCTCAGATGCATCTTTTCATTTTGATAGTAAACACTAGGAATTTGGGCTAAAGCACTCAGTTCTCCTAGTCTAAAGTACTGGGTCATGTATTCCTAGTATAACACCATCACAGGAAGGGCAACATTTGATTTCAGGGGGCATCAAGGACCATCTTGGATTTATAGCGTAGGATTTATGACCTGAGAGACAGAAAAAGTCTGTCTTTGCAATCAGAATACAGAGAACAGTAAATGCAATCATGACTGCTTGAATCGTGAAGCAGGAGGACTGCTATGTTATCAGGATACAACTAGCCAGAGTTCTCAAAGATTGAATTGCTCAAATGGAATATCTTTGCAAGCAACCTCTCCAAAGAATGAAGATTGGAAATCTGACTATTTAATCCCAGACTTTCCCAGGTTCCAAACCAGCTCAAGAAACAGAGGTGCCAAGAGAAACTGTGAGACTACGATCAGCCTGGAAGACAGGGAGAGAACCTGCAAATAGCAGACAAAAGTAGAAAAAAGGAAGGGAATCCCAACATCAGATTCCATCCTTACACCTCTGCAATCAGAGGTGGTGGGAGAAGGAGCGTGCCTGTGCCTAAAGCTGTCCCTTCATCCCCATGAGCTGAGGGACACATCCAGCTGAGAACAAGTTTTAATAGCAGCTGGGCTCATCATTTCTTTGGAAGGGGGGTTTGGCTCCCACCCTGCATGCTGAAGGCTCTCCATTAAGAAAGGCAAATAAGATCATTTGGTTCAATAGAAAATGAATTAAAGTAAATTAAACTGCAGGAGCCATGTGGCCTGCAGAGGCCTCCATTGTTGTACACTCATAAACAGCAGCTTTTCATTTGCACTGCTAAGGAATGACAGCTTGAGGGGGGTGGAATTAAAAATAAGGAAATAAATAATAAAAAGACACAGTTGCCAAAGATTCCCTTTAGGAAATCCCGGGTGCCTGCAAGTCTCCCATCCCCTCCTCATGCTGTTGTCAACAGTCTAACCCTGGAGAATGGAGCGAAGCATGAAGGGGGAAAGGGGAGAAGGAAAACCAAACCCAAAGAATTGGAAGAAACAGTACCCCAGGTTCTGTTTTATATTACATATTTTCCTATTTCTACAGGAGAGAAAGTACCAAGGACACAGTTTTTTCCAGCAGCCTTAGTAGCTGATATGCAAGTATTTTCTTTGCATGCTCAGTGCAGATGTGCAGCCAAGTTACAAGGAGCTGCATTTCCAGAAGATGGAAAATTCAAAAGGAAAACATTTGTTGGTCGAAAACACAGCATGAAGTTACTGTAGGGAACCCAGATTCCAAATAGCAGACCCAGTCTCCTCCAAAGAAGGTACACAAAATGTTTTTTTTTCTCCTGTAACAACTAGCTCTCTGCTGTGGGATCCTGGAGTCTTCTGACATCTGGTTTAAGGACCTGAAATCCAGGGAACCAGCCTCAGACTCCTGCAAGGAAACTACTTGACATGAATTTTTTCCTTTGGAGAAATATCTTTCCTCTGAGATCTGGCAGAGACTCCTCCCAGGCATATCCTGCAGTATTTTGACTTATCAGTTGTGTTTGAAAGCTGCATCATTACAAATTAGGTTTCTTTTGTGGCAAGACTGGCATTACTCATGTGAAGAGTTTTTGGTGCTGTATAAATAGTGGCAAGTGTGCAAAGACTCATCCACACTAGCCTCTTTGAAAAGACTTACTTTTGGTTGATTGGGTTTTTTTGATGCTTTTTTCTTTAAAGTATCATCTCATCAAATCTGGCTGGAGAAAACTTGTTTATATGAAGGCACTCATTCTTTATACAGCTTTGCACTTGGACTTTGAACCAGATACCTTTTCTAGGTGTATTCCATGTTCCATAGCATAGATAGTTTTGCAAGAGGGGAGACTGAGCTGAGCTCTTAGGCAGAAGCTCTTCCCTGTGAGGGTGCTGAGGCGCTGGCACAGGGTG
>JBCJKH010022808.1:0-13180 GCA_039877255.1 Loriculus beryllinus
GAGGGTGGTGAGGCACTGGAATGGGTTGCCCAGGAAGGTTGTGAGTGCTCCATCCCTGGCAGTGTTCAAGGCCAGGCCGGACAAAGCCTTGGGTGCCATGGTTTAGTGTGAGGTATCCCTGCCCATGGCAGGGGGATTGGAACTGGATGATCTTAAGGTCCTTTCCAACCCTAAATATTCTATGATTCTATGATAATAACCCTGAGTTACACTACGCTGTAATTCTTGCAGAAGGAATGGTTCCAGTAAGTCTGGCTCATGCTTCCTACTCAATATACTTAAATGTTTCTTATAGTAATAGCAATTTGAGATAAGAATTTTTTTGAAAGTCTAGGGAAAAAAAAAAATGTACTAATGTCTTCTAACACAAAATAGACTTGCTTAGTTTTAGCTGTACCTGTTCATCATCTTCAGTTGTACCTATACCTTCTTCATCGGACGAAGCTGCAGAACCACTCATAACAAAAGAGAATGTATTATAGCGTATCATCTTGTGAACCCTTATTTGCCTCTTCTTCCTAGGAGAATTCTATCCTGAATGGAAAAAAGGGCCACAGACAACCTCTGATCCAACAAACCCTTTCAATAAGCAGCAATATAACCAAGCAAAGGACAGGTTATGCTTTGATGGGAATCATCAAATTCTCACAGTATTCCACTAAACCTTGTCTGGCTGCTGCTGTTATCACCATCAACTGACATATTTTCTTTCTTCTCAGTCTCTAGTCGAGCAATCCAAAAGTGGGGCAACAATCCAGCTTGAAACACTGCATATTACTGACATTCACTCTTACGGTTGAAAAAGCATTTGTCCCAAACGGCACTCTTCTAACCTCAAAAGCCTCCAAACAGCAATGTTTCTAAAGAGCTCACATGCATCCCACACAAAACCTGTATTCATTTAAATGTCAGCTCACGAATGTACCTAAGATGTATAAAGAAAGCACTTCCATTTCTGAGATTTTAGAAAGTTCTTCAGTACACTAGGCTGCAGTCAGCCTACAGTAAGAAATTGCTCCAATGGGTCAGACACAATTTTATAGCAGCAAGTGCTACATTTAAGTCCATTCTCACTGCTTTTTTGTCTCCTTTGAGGGGGGAATTTCTTCTGTGTTTTTAAAAATAGTTTTTCCTTGTTTTTTCCAACTATTGTGTCTCCATCTAAAATCATTAGAATCAATGATTCAGAAATACTCCTATAGAAATCTTTTTTTCTAAAAGCACAGTATCAGATAGCAATCTCTGTCTTACGAAACAGCTTTCTAAAGCAAAAGTAGCATCAATCTCCACAGCTATAAACACAGCATATGAACACATCCAAGGAGGCAATGCATTTCACTTTCCTAGTTCTTACTATCAGCAAAAGCTTTAAAGTATCAGAACAAGAGTAGGTAACAAACCACAGAATTGGGAAGCAAAGCAGTCCAGTAACTGAAGATAAAGACCAAGTGCTCATAAAATGCTTAAGAGAAGCAATTTGAAATCAAATATTTTAGAAAAAGAATAGCACATTATTTCTTTTCTAGAGTGGATCAATATAGTGTAAATGTTGGATGTCAAAGCGAGATGGAGCACAGGCTTGTAGCTTCATTTCTTCACTGGACCTCATAACTGTAGATTGTTCTTTCAGATTTCGTTTAATGAATTGCCAACTCTCTGCCAATTTCAGTCTGCAGTTTTTGTTGCACTGCTACAACTTAACCACCACATCCTCCACCTAAAAATTAAGCAAGTTTCACAGCCCCATGACTGCAAAGTAAAAAACTTGAAAACATTTGATCCTTATGAGCTCAAAAATCAGAAAACAAATAATAAAACAAACACAGCCCTTTCATTTCTTTTTAACTTAAAATATTGAGACCGAAAGAACTGTATTTTCTATTGCCTGAAGAGTAAAAAGATGACTAAAAGATAATTGAGAAGAAGGAATTCTTTGTGCATTTGACTCTTGAGCACGATTGTTAATATTTCCACAGAGAAACAGTGGTTTCTTTTTCTTGATACCTACTAAATACAAAATGTGAATTAACTAAGCACACACAAATCTTCTGAAAGATGGACATTAACCAAAAGTTTCTACAAGTCTGCTTACTAACACTAGACAACAAATCACTCATAAGGCTGCGGATGAGGCTTTCCGGTTGCCCTCTCAGCAAGCTGTCATCTCACAGGCCTGAAGTTGTTCTGGACAGAGGCAATGAGTCTTTATAGAGTCTTGTGAGCACCTATCGTAATAAGGTCCTGATAAGATGGAGATAACCAAAGCTCACTTTTGTTCATTGATATCACAGGTTAAAAAACTATCCTCAAGTCCTCCAAGGAGTGTACAATGTGGTATTGAGTAATGAAGAATGAAATGGTCTGTTCAAAGGCATTTCATCACAAAACCACTCTTATTCATGGAAAGCCTCAACTAAACACACATTCGATCCCACTGACATCAGCTGAGGCTTTGGTCTAATCACCAAGCACACATGCAAGTACCCCTACTGAATACATGCTTTCTGAATGCTGAAAACAGAAGCGTATGTATGCCACATGAATTATGAGATAATGAAGATGCTAAAACATTACAGAAATACCCCAAGTAGAGTTTACACCCCAAAGCAGGTAATCATCAGTGGATTAGCATGGGTTCTTCTACACCCAGTAGGAGAACTGATTGAGAGCAAAAGTTCCACCAAAAGTGAAAGGTATGATTTAAAAAGAGTGTGCATTACATTTGCAAAGATGTTTTTTCTTTCAAAGCAATTAAAGAAAACCTTTTAATAGGCCTAATGTAATCCAAAACTTGAGGGTCTTTTTCTCTCATGTTTTATAAAATAAACCTTATTTTCACTTACTTCTTATCTCTGGTCCTGAGCAACAGAACCAGAAGAGGTCTGCTGTTCAAAGCAATTTTCACACTTCAGGACACTGACTTTGGCCTAATTGAAAGGAAATGCTGCTTTCTGATATGATGAATTATATTTTCAACATCACAAACAGGACTGTTGCTTTTCTCTGAGCTCAAGCTTTATTTCATGATCATTCTTACCAAATCAGTGTCAGTGGTGACATATCAAATACTTAGAATTTCAAAGAAATTGTCATTAGGAAGGTTTTAAGACTTCTGCAAATTTTCTGTTTGATTTACTCTGCATGTGGTTTAGTCTTAATGTCTTTCCATAATGTTTTGCCAACTCTCCTGGGTAGTTTGCAGTAAGGCTCAGGCTTCGTGGCAGCTCTGTGCCCAAAGTGAGACTGGGGTACAACACATTTTCTGCTCTCCTGCTTTCCTAGTGGAAAATACAGTGAGCCCTATACTTGTAGTTTAATTCTGGGCACCATCCAAGTTGTTTTGTTTTTGTATCGCCCAGTGGGTAGTTTTGTATTTTGTAGCAAGTTGAAAAGGTGAACAATTAGTTAGCAGCTATGCGTTGATAATATTATGGTTTTAGACAAAACATATTAGTTTATAGTTATATAAACAATCTATATTTATATTAAAATTCATGAAAAAACACACACAAAGACACACACACACATATATAAAGCATGCAACACAATAATTAACATCGATTGCCAAAAGCAGCAGTTAGATACAAAAGTCAGACTAGGTATTTGATCTTTTAAAAATCTTATCTTCCAAATGACGGTACCACTAGTAATTCCTTATAGAACTTTACACATTTTCTTCTTCTCAAAGAGCCCTTCCTCTCTTCCTTTAACATAATATTAGTTTACTCCATTTCAATATTTAACAGAACACTGACTGCAAGAGTGCCTTTCTAATAGCTCATCACTTCCACATATGTACTGTTCTGCAAAGTTGATGTTGAAGCAGTTTTCTGAAGCTACCACTTTAGAAAAACTGTGAACAACTAAGAAAAATATGGTTGCATAATTTTTAACAAAACAATATGGAACCTGATGCAATGCATTAATGGTCTATAATATTATTGAACAAGACTACAGGGGAGACACTTTACTTGCACTTGGCTTGTCAGACAATTACTCTCTGGTACTGTAATACTTCATGTGCATACTTCCAAGGAAGACTCATGAACGCACAGGTTCATTAAGGGAATGAGAGAATCGATTGTAAAATGGAAAAGGCCGAGTGAGGTCATATTTCAAAGAGATGAATACGGTACACTCCATTATGTTGTAATCAGCCTTCTTTCATCCAAAGAACTGCAATAGTATATCCTAATTTAAAAAAATAAAAAAAACCCAACCCAACCTCACTGTCTGCATCACACCTTCATCCCAAATACAATGAAGAATTCAGATGTGCTGCAGGCAGTTTCCATTTACCATGGTCTTTGGTGCAGACAGCATTGATGTTGCTGACCATTTTTCTCCTTAATAAGAAAAACATTCAAATGCTACTAATATTGCTGCCTTGGCAAACCACATTTAATAGATGGGATTTGCCCTGTACATGATATATAGAACATCAATCAAGGCTGAATTTTATTTCAATTTATTATGGTTGCTGTCTAAATGAAAAAATGCTTATATCGTTAAAATGTCCTACAATATAAATGTGCAAATGATGTAATCACCCATTTTGTGAGAACATTCTGATTTTGATTAAAAAAATCTACAGTTGAACTTCTAAATATTTAATAAATGCAAAACCAAAAAAAAACACAAGCACATTAAAAAATGGCAGTAATTGGTATCTGGTGTAATATCACACATTTGTGCTTGATAGCTTTTATCTTTAGAATATGAGTTTATAAGGTATTCTTTTAAAACTATAAGAGCTGCATTTTTATTAAAATCATTCAGAATAAATTACTTTAATCTTGACTCCATTCAGGACGCTTACACATGTGGGTTTTTTTCCCAAGCTCTTTGCTTGCTGTTGCCAGCTGTCTCCAGATTCTAAACCTGGTGGTTTATAAAAGCTTTGTAATCTTTCCCAGCTAAGCAGCAATGGACACCACACAATTACTAAGAGTGATAGAGAGCAGCACCTTATAAAAAACCAGACAATACTCAATTTGTAATTTATTAGAGTGCATGAACCTCTCCCAGTTACAGAGACAGGATTTAATGGTCAGCACAGTCCCGGTGGAAGACACAACCAACTTCCCCAGGAGATAGCTATGATGATGGCTCTCCTAGCTGCTGCCTCCAGAATTGCACAAAACAATGTGTTCAAGGGAAAGGCCATGCTGTGGTAAGCATTGTAGATTGCCAGGTCAACCCAAAGGCACTTAAAGCTCATTAATCTGTCATATACTCTGTATATTATTAGCATACAACTATTATAGCAATACAATACTCTCCCCAACAATAAAACAACAATGAATGTTCTACCAGAAAATAAGAGTTTAGTATGGATCTGTAGGCAACTTCCTCATGTTTTCCTTACTTGGACAAAAGTACTTAAAACCGAATTTGGATGCAACAAGCAAAAGAATGAACTCAAATCCAGCCTCTCAGCACATACAGGAAACCGTGACAAGATGTGATGAACAGATGGGTTGTATAGTTACACACTGCATCACTTAGTGCTGCAGTTTGTCAGGTAACCACCACACCTGCACAAGTCCCAGTACCTTTTATGAGAGAGAAGGTGGCATGCAAGGTTTTGCCTTGCACTACATTTTATCATAGCCAAGAACTAAGGAGCAAAACGGATAAATAACGGAAAATTAAAGAAGTGCAGGAAAGCTACATGACAGATAAATGGGATTTTTCTAACATTGCATATGGTAAAGTTTGCCAAAATGTGCTGAAAGAGGAGCCAGTTAAATCACATCCTGCTGCAGCTGTCCAACTTTATAGCTAAAATGTTCATATTAATTCCATTAAACAATTAGAAAAGGAAATCCAAAATATTATTACAAGCATGTTGGCTTAACACTGTATTTTTTTACAGATTTAATAACAGATAAACTATTTTCAACCTCAAAGGATGATCATTTTTTACAAATAGTGGGTATTCGCATCCTCAGGGAAACAGAGCAGTTGCCCTATGGAAATCTTAGAAAAATCTAAGCTTCACATTTCTGACAGACATTTTAGAAAAGAAAAGATAGTCTAGTAGTTGTGGAGCTGACCTGTCATTTAGGGGGTCTCAATTTAATTTTCTTGTCTGCCAGACTTCCCTTCATAATCCCAGAGAAGTCAAATTATTTTCCTTACCCTAGCTTCTCATCTTCAGAGCAGAGATGACCATTTAACTATCTGAATCAAAAAAGTTTTAAACAAAGGGGGAGAAATACCCCTTTCTTCTGTATTTTTATTTTTAGCTCAGGTAAAAAGTCACTTGAAAGCTCAGTCTTCCAAAAGCTTTGACTGTAAGCTGTTGCATATCTTGAAATCAACAAAACACACTATTCGTAAGTAAATTGCCTTATATATAGCAGGATTTAGCGTCATTGGAGAGCCTCCTATTTCAAAACCACTGCTCTGTGATAAGAAAAGATAGAGAAAAACGAGCACTAGGGAAGTTAATAAACAAAACGCATTCATGGCCCATTACTTCAAGTAACTTTACTGTATAAATAGTCCAGTCATAAAATAATGGCCTCAATTAACTTTAAATTCTCACACAATGCATTTGTAATATACTGCAGGGATTAGAAGTTCTGCATGAATATTACTATTCTAGAAGTGCCACAACTTACAAGAAAAATACCGATGTATTTTCCACTTGATTAAAACCAGTTCCTAGTCTTTTCCTGCCCCACTTCTCTACTAGACATGCTTCAGTCCTTTTCACAGGGTGGAATGAAGCAAGTTCTGAGACACCCATGCTCCCATCAGCTGAAAAAAAATAAAAAAGCACTGTCACTGCAGGGAGCAAACACTTGAGGACAAGACCAAGATGACAGTGGAAAACTTTCTTACGTTACGTGGACATTCTGACAGTGTATGTACTACAGGAGCAGCTGCAATGCCTATGATTTGACAGATCTAAACATCATGTGAAAGATTGCCCCTTGCTCAGCCACCTTAGTGTTTTCCAAGCTAATGCATTCTCTTTTAGCACAGAAAATGAAGAAGTTAACAGGGAAAGAGAGTATCTTTGTAATAAGTGGTTGCTTTTATCCTGCAGCACAATGACTGAGCATTGATGATATGATAGTCAATTAATCAAACACCAACAAAACACATTCTTACAATGACTGCCACATTCATGGTGTCATTTTAGGAACTGACTCCAGTACACAAAGGTATTTATTTTTTTGTCCCTTGGGTTTGACCTGAATTCTAATGAAATTAACTGCTAGAGGAAACCAACCCAGTACAAGCTACCAGCTTTCAGGGCATGCTGCAAGACATGCTGAAAAACCCAGTAAGTGTTCCCCTTAGAAGCCAGAAAGGAAGAAGGTCAGAAAACTACTGGAAATCTAAAATGGACCTAACTGCTTTGATGAAAAAGTGATGGATTAAAAATATATTAAGAGTTAGCAGCATAAGATGGAGATCTAAATATAAAAGCCTGTCAATAACTGTTATCCTCAAAACACATTCAGGGTCACATTAGTACTTCTGCTTGTGGGCTCATCTAATGCATGAAAAAAACTAAACGAAGGAAAATGAAATAGATGAAAAATAAAGCTGCTTTTAAGCTATTATTTTCTCACAAGTATTCTCTTATTTTAAATTTATTGTTAGCGCAGTATGTTAGCAGCTGCCCCTAATAAGCTCTGCATATGTCCAAGAAAACTGCATACACTGACAAAGATGCCTCTAGTTTTGCACAACACATGGCTTTTTTATATGATATGTTCTCTCTTGAAAGCTACTCCCTCACAAAATGAAAATTCAGCAGAATCTCTAATAGCTTTCATGTTTCAGTCTAATAGGTAGCGTGGCATTGCACTGCCACCCACCTTCGCTACAATATTGCACAGCACATTTAACAGACATTTGCTTCCTTCACACGGTCCTTATGTGCAGCTTCTGCAGGACCTCAGCATTAACATTTAACAGAGTCTATGAGCATAAAGCACATTTATGAACACCTGCTAGAACATTTTATTTGCCTTAAGAGTTTTATTATAACTGTTCAATTTTCTTGCTACGCTTTATGGGCCAAATCCTGGTCCAGTTTTAGCCTAAACTCCCTTTGACTTCAACAAGAAACAGATTTGATTGTATGTAGGTTTCCATACAAATTCAGTGCAGCTTTAAACAAAATGGGATTGCTGGTAAGCACGATACTGGACAGAAAATGCCAGTGCCTAGCAGGAATAAACAAAAGCACAGAACCCAGCCTTCAAACACGATTAAAAATAACAAAAAAATAAACCCTACACCCACAAGTCTGTAACCTTTGCACCGCATTACAAAAACCTCAGTTATTCTGAGGCTGGAAGTAAAAAGAATACAGGCATCCCACCCACTAAAGCCTATGGCCTCTGTGTCTTGGGGGATATTCTACCAACAACTACTGCCTCTCAGATCACTCATGGATGCTCCCATCACCGAAATCTTTGTCCTCTTTATTAAAGCCACCCAAGGCCAGCACCTGACCATGTCACCATTGATCTCCTCTGCAAACATCCAGCCACCACAGCCCTCCACAACAACACAAGACAGCCTGGAACAAAGCACACAGAGCCAGAAGGTGTAGCTGGGGAACAGTCCAAGGAAGATTTTGCAGAGGAAGCTACAACAGGAGTATTCACCTCTAAGAAGGTTTAACTTCATTTTAAAGTACATGAACATTACTTTGACCATTGCTATAGAAAGCCCTACAATTGTAAAACAGTCAGCCAGTAAACAGTAAACAATATGACAATGCCATTTCTGTTTTACGCAAGCTTGACCGTAAATGCTTGATTCAATGCATGCTATTAAGCCCCCCAAAATCTAAACAATTACAAAAATGAAATTCTAGACAAAATGATGAACAGCGACAGATGAAATGTTAACAGATCTAGCACCATACACAAAAATCATTGATTTGCTCTGATTACTACATAGATGATCAGAGCATATGAGGTCCTAGTTGCCTGCTTGCTCTAGATTTTTATTAATGCTTCTATATCAGACATCCAATTTGGAAATCAATGCTTACTTCATCATTTTTCTCTGAAGGATCCTATTATTCACAATTGATTTAACAGAAATGAAAGGCTTACCATTAACAAGACCCAGCTGCTGACACTTCTTAGATGAATTATTGAACTTCTGAAAGTGAATAACTTAACCATCACCAAGACTTATTGTCTGATGATTCTACCAAAGTCAGTGTACTTAAAGTTACAGAACCAAGTAATAGGAAGCAGTTTCTTTGCCACCTCCTTAAGCACTCATCATAAACACCAACTAAAAATTAAGATTCGCAAAGATACAAATAGGACTTATGCACCAAATCCAGCTAGTGAGAGCTTAGTGTCCCCTTACACCCCTAGCCTTCATCTTCTAAAACTCAGAAAGATACAGGTCATTTCAGGCTTCAGAAAAAGGAAATCCAATTTATACCATGTTACACATTTTGCCAGTATGATTACTACAGTTAAAGATCCCTAGAGCTGGCCATGCCCTGCCAAAAAGCCTACATAAGACAATTTTTCATTCCCTTTAGGTACAAAATGAAGATCTATCTTATGAATTAAGATAAAAAGTAACAAATATTAGACAATTTCAATTAGAAGTAGTACTACAACCACCCCAAAAGCAGTCTAAATGTACAAAACAGGAGGCTTATGTTTAAGATCTGCCATCTGAGCTAAGGGGCTATCTGCTCAGAACATAAATCCATCATGCCCATTTTCCAGTCTATTAAGAACTATGCATTGCTCAAGGTGAACTTAACTCCTCAGATAAGAGCTTTTGATCTGCAGATTACAACCTGATCAAAAGTTCAGTACCAAGAAAGAACATGTTGGGAAAGGCAGTCCATCAAACCAGCCTCTGTGTTGTAATCCTATGAATAATCAACTTCAGCCTCAAACACTATGCATTCCCTAGCAGGTACACTGTTAACGACATTTTCCATGAATCAGTATTGAGAAGCAGTGATAAAAATCTTGAGTGTCAACAATGTAATACCACCCAGCTGCACTGAACTACAAACAGTTTACTGTCAAACACGCAAAGAGGTGGGTTGAGCAGTACGTCATCTTTAAGCCACGGGTTAGCAGGACCACAGCTGTCTAGTGATGTATTAAAAACAACTGTTCAGCTATCAAAACTAGTGAGCATTTCAGGTCTTACTAGACTTGCTAGTCTGCACTACTTGGCTGAATATGCTTTCAAAAACGCTGCAATGGTAGCTGCTGTCTCCTTTAGCATTCATGACACTTTCAGAGCTCCGCTTCATTACACTACCTCTGTAACTGCCCTGAAGACTTCAGCTCAAGACCAAGTTGAGTCTCTAGGTACAACGCACTCCATAGTCACAAGATTTAGTGGTTGACTTGGCAGTCCTGAGGTAATGGCTGGAGTTGATGATCTTAAAGGTCTTTTCCAATCTGGTTGATTCTACGATTCTGTAAAGTCTCCAGGATTTGTAACACAGATTTCTGACTTCCTTTTATGGTAGAATGATGAAATGACATACCTATCATTTTCACACGGGTTCTAATTCCACAACTGCTCAAAAGCACTAAAGCTTCTTCTTAAAGCCGTCAATAGATTTGACCGCTTGAACACCACTGGAGGCAAAACATCTGGGCCTTTTTACTAGGGCTACTGTCTGAGGAAGATACTTTTAGAGCAAACCAATTTCTACTCAAGTACCATATTTCTCTTCTCTCTCCCAAATCCCTCCATCTGTTTTAACCCCTATCATTCTGGAACTAGCTCTTTAAAATTCTGCTGGACAAAAGGTTTAAAAAGTAAGGAATATGGGAAAGAAAGAGGCTCTGACAGACAGAGCCTCCAAGCTCACAAGTCTTACTGTCTCAGGAAAAGAAGCCAAAATAATGAAATTATGATTAAGTTCAAAATTTTTAGAAATCCAAATTTTTCAATCATCTGCCTCTTCCCTATAGAATAACACTTCTGAAATGGAGAATGGCTGGCTGTAACTGAAGTCTGGTTGAATTTGATATCTGCATAAACTAATCTCAGCAAGTAGGTTATAATAACTTTTTTTAAAGAGACATAGATGTTGGCAGACTGCCTGCCTTTCTTGCACTCATTTTTTCCAGTATTTCTCATATTGTGAAATACCTCTTAATGCTATAAACACAGAGCAGACTGCAGAAGTGGTCCTAGTGGTTCCAATGGGAATAACGTGGTCAGAATCTGGCATTCAACAAAGTTTCCATTTCCACATAGGTTTCATTTATTTTTCAGTTTAAAAATAAGACTGTATTTTGGCATGTAACTGGAGCTGCTCCTACAACGCAAAAGAAAAACACTGCTGGCAAGCCTCAAAGCTGTTCCAATGCAAAACTGTGTCGACAGAACTTTCAGAAAACTTTTTGACAAGAGGCAGAATTTAACATCAGCATAAATGGGAGAAACTTCATCAAAATCTATTCACATTACACATGCTTACTTACAGGTCAGAATCCACATTAAGTTTACATAATGCAAATATAATTAGCCGACACAGAATTTAAAGGCTGTTGATCAAATTCTGTTTATCTTCTACTTGTATATGTTAGCTTCAAATTCTATGATAATTCTGTGAATGATCTGGTTTTCCTCATACACAAATACTACCATGCTATTTTCTAAATACCATGACCATGTCACACTCCTGTCTTCTAATATAAGAGTTATTCAATTCAGCTGTCCAATGGTTAAGATAGAATGAAATTACAATTGCAAGTCTATATTCCTGCATCCATTACAAGCACAGAAGAAAATGAATCTGGCATAACATAAATCTGACATTTCACAACTTCTGAGGGTTTGATTTTGCAACCTGTTTTCTAAGATACCTTTTTTGCATATCATATCTAAGTTTTTTTTAGAGCCTGAATAAGTTAACCAACGTGCAGCAGTGATCCTTCAACACCAATCACAGCAACATTTGATTCTCAACTTTACTATAGAACAGTCAACCATGAAAGCATTCAGGTATGTGAAGTTAAGTGCCCATGCCCTTGGATATCCACGATATGCTCGATGATGGATGTGACAAAGAACTTACAAGGTAATCTGCAACATTTTAGATTAGCTGTTGAAATGCAACTGAATTGAGTCCTTCTTGCCAGAGAGGAAAAAAGCTATGATGTGATAGCAGTATCAGGCTGCTGAAGTAAGCTTATGAGTTTGAGGAAAGGGTCAAGCACAACCTTCTCTTACCTCCTGACTGGGAAATGCAGATTGATCTTACTGTGGAAGCAGAGTGGGTAACAGGAACATTAAATCAGGTATTGCAGGCAGTGTGGAAGCATGAGAACAGAAAACCTAGTATTTTCCAATGGGTACTGTTTCTCCCCTTCTTTAGTGGTTGTGTAATCATAGCTTTGGGAAGCTGCATGATTTTGGCAAGATGACAATTTTTGCCTGATGAGCACAGGTTAGATAACTTAATTTTTAAACCTCCATATCTGATGAGATCTCAATAGAATTTCATTGATTAAGAAAGTGGCATTTGAATTATTGAGAATTATCATCTTGCTAAATATCAAGATCTGCTGCAAGCAAACAAGGTGAGAGATCGTCTCAAAGAACAAGCAATATAGAGCTTAAATATGTAAGCATTTCTAAACCCAAGCTCTAAGCACAAGTTACTTACTCTACAGTTGACTTGACCGTAAATGCAGTCATTCGAGTATGGAGTTGAAAAGCTTCAATGTTTTGCTTGCTGGGGGTTTTGTTTGGCTTTTTTTTTTTTTTTTTTTTTGCTGTTTGTTTGTTTAGGTTGGGGTTATTTTTTTTAACCTGTTACACTGTTACTGAGGATAAAAATGACAAACAAATATAGACTGGATTTATCTACCTCCAGATTCTTATGAACTTGTACCCAACGTACCAAAACTCACACACTGCTTCAAGTAATGTAGCTAAGCACATTTGCAACACTTTACTGCAAAAGCCAATATGCCCACAAATAAGATATCTTTTTCAACAAAATATAACATCTATTTTGGATGTTTATTGGCTTAAAACAATTCAATAAATAGGAAGAAAACTAAGTTGTGATAGAATCATAGAAGAGTTAGGGTTGGAAAGGACCTTAAGATCATCTAGTTCCAACCACCCTGCCATAAGCAGGGACACCTCACACTAAACCATGCCACCCAAGGCTTCGTCCAACCTG
>JBCJKH010022809.1:0-11633 GCA_039877255.1 Loriculus beryllinus
ACTGCCAGGGATGGGGCAGCCACAGCTTCTCTGGGCACCCTGTGCCAGCGCCTCAGCACCCTCACAGGGAAGTTCTTCCTAATGTCTCTGCATGTGGGCTTATTTTTCCACCTAAAGCCACTGCTGGTGTATGGAACAACACTGAAGCACCTGATCCCTTTTACTGAGGTCAGTGGGAACTTCTGTTGTGCAGGCAGCAGGCAGCTCTCACATGCACAGGGCAGCGATGCCAGCATCTGCCTGCTGTTAGAGGTCAAGTCTGATGCAGGATGAGCACAAGCTCTTCCCACATACTCTCCCCACACCTCTGAGGAGTTACAGGGTTAGACACCATCATGGAACTAGTGAGTTATAGAACTGCTCTGGAAAGAAAGCTGGAGAAATATTGTGTAGCCAGGAAAGATGGATAAGCCAGCGTGATGTGCAATAAGGGAAGCGCTGGCTCTCTGCACAGAGATCGATATTCCTGCCCCGGTGGGTAAATATCAGGAGAGGATTTTTATTGGCAGTGGGGATCTTAGTTAAAAAAAAAAAAAAAAAGGCAAAAGAAAATTGGTGAGGAAATAGAAATCTTCATTTTGTTTCTAGCTCAGTTAATTAGAAGTGTCCAGGGGTGAGTTCTTACAGCAAACCCATAATGCAGAGTGCTTCATTCAGTATTGTGGGGTTTACTAATGTACTAGATGTTCTCCCTGCTGCTGCTGGCTGGAGGCAATTGCTGGAAAGGCTGAGGAATGGATAAGCCAGGGGCTGAGCTCTCCCTGGAGTCACTCCTTGGCTCATGGCACCGGTACATCTGGTTGGATCTCTGGCTTTGGAAGGATGCTTTGCTGGTGCCACATCTCCCTTCCTCTCTATTGCCCAGGCTGTTCAGCAAACAGCTATTCCCCTGCACAAATCACGGTTGCTGAAAGCAGAAATAAGGTGCACAATTTACACCTTCGTACCTTGAGGTTTGGATGGTTTTATGCCATGGGATGAAGTTATCCTGGGAGGTGCTGAGTTATCCTTCACCAAGCTATAGGTCAGGCTGTGGTCAGTTGGTTTGGGTGAGTATTCAGCTGAAATCCCCTTTCTCAAAGAGCTCTAACTTGGCTCTGATCTCTCTCTTGGTACTTTGGGATATCAGACATCGTTGCTGGGTAGGACACTGTGTGCCCAGGGATGGGTGCCTCTCACCCTGTAATGCTTTAAAGGAAGGTGGATGCTCTCTGCAGCTATAGCTTCCTTGAGAGTAGGAAGGATCCTTGTAAGGATCTCACTTCCTCGTAAGTAAAAAGGATGTCCAGGAGCCCTGGTGCTGCTGCAGCCTTTGCTGTCTGCTTAGAAGAGGGAATCTCAGACCAGCGGCAAAGTCTACCAGAAAGACTCCAGCTTGCTTTGCCCCTCATCTCCCTGTGCTTCCCTTCAGCTCTTTCTCTGGATATTTATGCATAAGCGAATTCCTCCTTCCTTCAACAGGGAAAACCTCCTTTGGACACATCCTGAGCTGCAGCCCTCATTGTGCATTCACGGCTTCACATCTGTGCCGTGGTGGCAGAGCTTCGTCACTGTGACTTGGCAGAACCTTCTGGTAACACACATCCCTGATCTTCACCTCCCAGACCCTGCCCAGGCCTGTCTGAAGGACCAATTCCTGCTCCCTGGCCTTCTCTTGTGCTGAGGAAAGGCACAGCTATGATGTTATGATGGGAGGGACGGAGGGCAGAATTCCATGGAGGGTAGAGGGAAATCTGCCTCAGCTTTATCGTGAAAAAGGCTTTTGAGGTGAGTCTTGATGCTATGTGAGGAACAGAGATGGACTATGAGAAAGTAGAGCATATGCTGTGTGATGCCAAGGGGTGTTTGACCAAGGGTGGTTTTGGGGATGGGAATCTGTAGCCCCTCCTTGCCGTGGCTGGACTGATGCACATCTATTTTAAGTGGTCCACAGTGGCTGCATCCATCTCCTCTTCCACCCATTTAGACTGGGGTGCATCCCACCTTTGCTCAAACACACGATAACGGATGTGTTAAACCCATAACTCATTCTGCAAGAAGGAATATTAGGATCTCTCCAAGCAAAGGGACTGGGGTGGGTGCACTTCAGATCAAAGAGCCCCATGACCCACAGACTCCCTTTGTTCCTTTACTCAGTACCCTGAAGCCTGGCTAACTTGCACGACAGGGTGAAATAATCAATAAATAGAGCAACATGGTTATGTATCTTGGCAACGATGATGCTAATCAGCCATGTAAACCGACTTTGCTCCCTCTCCCTTAATGCAGTGAAATCCCAGCTGTCTGCAGCATGGGAGTGATGCCGGCTCCCTGCAGAGCTGGGGACACGGGGGACTCTTTCCCACCTCCTGTCTCTCCTCCTGAACACCAGGTTTCTGCTCCAGCAATCCCAAACCTCACTGAATGCTCCCTGGGGTTGAAAGCGCACAAAACCACCCAACACCCTCTGGGATCACCTTCACTCCCCTGGAGAACATCTTTTGTTGTTTGGATCCTTGGGAATTTGGTCGTTCTGTGGTTAAGGGCCTCCAGGAACAAACCCCATCGCTCCGTGCTGGCACATGGCATCACTTGGGATCTCCCTCAGTAACGAGCAGGTTGGACCATTTGTGAGTCTATACAGCATTGTTGTGCACATCCTTGCCTTTTGCTCCTGCCTTACTCTCAAGTCCTTGTGCCTTTTGCAGTATCTAGGTGCTGGGTGGGAAATGCTACCTACGGAGCCCACGCTGGCAGCTGTTACTGGAATGGGAACTCTCATAACCTGCGCATCCAGCCCATTCTTGCAGCACAATGTGGTGTTTTCTCCATTACATGTTACTGCTGTGAGGGGATGTGGCTCCTGTGTGGATGCTCCTCCTGCCTGCAGTGGCCAGGGGGAGCATCCTCTGCCTCCCTCCCCTCCAGGCTTGCAGTCAGGCAATATGGGCTGGAGCCAAGAGCTGAGCAGCATCAGCCTTGTCAAACAGCAGATTTCCAGTGTAGAGAAGGATGAATCTGCAAGAAACCAAGCAGGAAACTCGATGTTTTCCAAGGAAACCACTGACAGAATTAGCATCTTCCCTTCGTCTGGTGTTTGGTTGCATCAGATCCCCTTTCCCATGGCCACAGAGGGGAGACCAAAGTTTGAACTGGCTCTGTCCACTCTACAAACATTGATTTCCGTGTGTGATTTCAGCCTGCTATGTACAGTGAGTGCTCGTGCCATGCTGATTCATTCAGTGACAGGGAATAGAAACACAAGCTCTGGAGTCAATAAGAGATCAAGACTTGGCTTTTTGGTTTGATTTCCCCTGTGTGAGAGGAATCCCGTGTTGTGATTTGCGACTTAGTGTTTATTCAGTGTTAGGTATTAGTAGCAACCTCTTCATGTGCCTAGGTCATTAGTTCACACAGCTTGGACTTCCCCTCATCTCAGCCTCACACTGCTCCTACTTTGCTTAACCACAGACAACATTCCTGGACATAACCACTTGCCTCCAGAGATGAAGCGTAAAACAGCAAACAATGAGCCCAGCCTGTTTATCCTTGTTCCTTTCCTTCTGTGGTGCCTTGGAGATGGGTATGGAAAGTGAACCAGGGCTGATTGCCCTGCAGTTTGCTTTGGCATCTGCAATGGGATTTAGTTTCAATGTGCTCAGTTGGAAAACTGCCTCTTGTCTTCTAATGAGTGTGTGTTAGTGATGCCTTGAGGATACCTGCCAGGGTAGTGTAGGATGAGCTGGCTCTGACCTTCCCTGTCCACTGCGAAAGGATGGCTCCCAGCCTCATGTCCCTGGCTCCTGGTCAGCATGGGTGAAGCAGCTCAGCCAGGAGTGACCCATGGCATGGAGGAACCCTCTGTCCCCATTGCATGGCTAAGAGAAGTGTAATTACATCCACAGCATTCCATCAATACTGAGCAGCAGCGGGCTGAGTCTCAAGGGAGGTTTCCCACTGCGTTGAAACCTGACTTTATTAATAACCAGCCTCCGCTCTCATTTGAGGGGTAAGTTTATGAAACCGAGTCCTTATTCCTCTGCTTTCCATAGTCAGCTGCCTATTGGGTTTTGTGCAGTGGGTGGTTTGGACCTTAGAAACCCTCAAGGTGTCTTATTCTGCTCTGTGTGCAGGAGAAGGGCAAGCGATGGAGACCTGCACAAGTCCCGGTGAACGGCAGAGATTGAAATTCCATCTCAGAAAAACGGAAAATGGGAACAATTGAAGATCTTATTCCCAAACTACGGCTTGTTTTCCACTTGCTGGGAATTCCCCCTTCCCAAGTGGGATGCTGGTGGATGTGTCAGAGCCTACAGCCCTGCCAGCGAGGGGAGCATTGAGGTGGGTGCTTTAGAGCCATCATCAGCCTTCAGTGCATCCCGGGTTGCTCATCTCCCGTTAGGAGACGCTTTCCAGCCTCTCCATCTATGCAGTGAGCAGCAGCCTTGGCTGGAGGCACTTGTGGGAGTGCCTGGTTTTTATCTAGACATCAAATATTATGTTTTAGGAAGGGAAAATAGCCACTAAACAGCCCTTGAAGCTTGGGGCTTGTGTCTCATTCCACTCTGAGAGCTTTGTTGGATAATTGTGTACTTCTCCCAGAGAAAACAGAGCAATTGAGGCTCGTAATTAAAAGCTATTCAGGCAGCTTTGATCTTTCCCTCTGCATCTTCACTTCCCAAACACAAATGCCAGCGAGCATCTCTTGGCAATGTTTGCTGTCGCTATTCTTGGTGTTTGCCTTTAAATTAACTCCTCTTCCTCCTTCCCAGCAAAAGGGAGGTGGGGGAAAAGGAATGCAGCAATGGGGCTTTACAAGAGGGGTTTCTTTGGAAAGATTATGGGGTTTTTGGAGGGTGTCTGGTGTCCTATGATGGCAGCAAGCGTGGAGCTCTTCTGGGGGGGCCTCACTACTGCCTTAGATCAAGGGTTTATCACTCCAAAACTAGACCAGGGCACAGCTGCAGGGGTGGTATAAATGGGATGGGACCATGGTCTGTCCTGGACATGGAACAGGGAGATGCCAGTGTTGCTGTCCTCACAGAGGGTCCTCAGATGATGTCCTGAAAGAGAGATCAGGAGCCAGCCTGGGGAGTCCCCTTCCCTTCAGCATCAGGTAGGGATGTCAAGCCTTGGACCACAAGCTCAATAGAAGTGGATGTGATGCTGCTGCGGCCAAGAAAGCCAACAGGATGCTGGGTTGCATCAACAAGAGCATCACCATCAGGGATAAAGATGTCATCATCCAGCTCTGCTCTGTACTTGTCAGGCCTGGGATGCTGTGTTCAGTTCTGGTGCCCGCTCTACAAAACCTTGGTATTCCGTGATTCTATGAACCCTGGGGTGCTGAGACCCTCTGAAGCACCAAACCAGGCTTGTTTCTCCCAGAACCAGCAGTAAAAGCAGAGAGTCACCATTTCCTCAGGTTTGCATTAGGAGCATCAATGGCACATTAGCATTGATCCTCCCAAATCGAGGTAACATCCAGGGGCTCTCAGCATCCCGCAGATGACAAGGCAAGTGCAGGCTTTACAGAAAAGGGACAAATTCTCTCTCTTGGACTGCTTTCAACAGTCCCCTCTAGAGACTCTTCTGCTTCGTATCTTCTTTATTCCAAGATTTTGCTCATCCATTTTTAATCTCGTTTTGGTTTTATTCTTTTCCCCATCTAAAGATGCTTCTGAGAGCCGGATCCGCATCCCTCAGTGGGGTATTATTTCTTTCCTCACCCGAAATCGTGACCAACAGCAGGAGACAGTGTGAGACTGTGTAAGTACCAGGGGATTACAGCTTCGGGGGAGGGGGGGAACAAGCTGCAGCACAGCTCAGATGAGGACAATTGATTGAAACAACCTTTATTACTTGCTGCAGCACAAAGACTTAAAAGGCAAGAGCAATTTCCGATCCCTGCCTCTTATCTCAGCTGCCTTTAAAGCCCATAGTGGGAATATGAGCCCTGTATGAGCCCTAATTCCTGCTCCTGGGGTGGAAAATGGCTTCCTCTGCCTCACGCAGGGATGATGAAGCAGAGTCCTCCAGGGCTGTTGGTCCCCATGGGTGCAGCCGCAGGAAAGGCAATGTACTTCCCGTAGAGGAGGATACAGGAGCTTTGCTGCAGTGAGCAGGAACAAGCAGAAAGCCTTCAGCTCCTGCTGTAACCAGGGAGCTGCGAGGTTACCCAGCACCTTTGCTCTCATTAAGCCATCCTGGACTGTCCCGGAAGGATATTGCCATGGCTTTGCAGCTGAGCTGGCTTCCCAGGAGGTTGGGAAGGGGGTTAGGATGGGAGGGAGCTGTGTGCATCCCTGATTCAGTCTCCTGGGACCACACAGACCCTGCAAGGGATGCTTGTTTAGACAGGGGTTTATTCAGTCAATTGTTGAGGAGATTTATTTCCCTGCTTCCAGCCCTCAGGATGCAGCTGATGTGGGCTGCTGTGACCCACAGCAAACCAGCCCCTGATGAAACTCAAGCAGAGGAGCCCTGCGCAGGGTTTCCCTGGGGCGAACTTGTGCGGTGTGCGGACAAGCATCTCAAAGGTGGTTTCTATTCTCTGCTTCCATGCTCAGGGGTTGAGCCCGGGCATGGACAGCCCCTGTTTGCAGCAGGTTTGCAGGCACCAGCCTGTGTGTGAGGCTGAGAAGCGCTGGGAAGATCCGGCGATGCCGAGCTGAAAGCAAAGAGTGCCGCTTAGTGCCGTCGGGCTGAAACACAAGGACCCACCGGTTAGCTCGGTGCACCCATGGGTGACAGAGCCCTTTCTAAGCACAGAGGAGACCTTGGCCAATGCAAAACTCTTCTCCCCTTGTCGCCTTGCACCCCTCAAGAGCAAAGAGGAGCTGAGCATCTTATCTGAGCACAGACGCAGGCAGGATGCTGTTATAAGAGAAGATGCTGAGAGATGGGGCTGTTCATCCTCACGGAGAGGGATCAGGGATATAAGCAATACCTGTAAATGCCTGATGGAAGGTGCAGGGAAAAGGGAGCCGGACTCTTCTCAGTGGTGTTTAAGAGGCACAAACTGAAACATGGGGAATTTCATTTAAACATAGGGGAAAAAAGTCACTGTGGGAGTGCTGAAGAACTGGAACAGGTTGCCCAAAGAGGTTGTAACATCTCCATCCTCAGAGACATTCGAACCCAAGCGGACACAGCCTTGGGCAGTCTGCTCTAGGTGACCCTGCTTGAGCAGGGGTTGGACTGCGGGATCTCCAATCTCAAAACTCTGTGATTCTATGACAGTTGTGATATTGATTTAACTGGGATACTGTCAGGTCTGAAAGTGGGTGACTTACACCCGAAAAGTCCATTGAATGCAATATATCAGGTTTCCCACCTGATAAAATATATTGCCTTTCCTACAGACCTAACTGGACAATTTGTGCGAGGTGGCATCCTTTGAGCCGGTTTTCTGCACTGAGAGGTTTTTCCATATGGGAAACCCGTTGCCAGCAGGTGGCAATGCTGTTAAAGCAGTGGGTACCCCCCTCCATACAGGCTGGCTCAGTCTCCTGGGCTGCTCCAGGGGGGTCATGCAACACCTCTGCATCCCTCATCTGCTGCTGGACCTGCCTCCTTCCCCATAAAGGTCAGCCAGGATCACAGCACCCGGTTTTCCTTCCGGAATTAATCACCCACATGGTCCTCAGTTCCCTCTTTGCCAGGTTTTCCTCCTTTTCCCCAAATTCCTTGAGCCAGTAGATACCTCTTGAGAGCCATTAGCACCTTCTGATTAGAGCCCATCTCTTGCCTCCCTGTTGCTCCTCTTGTGGCTGGGGCTTGCTAAGCATCACTCCACACACCTCCATGTGCAAACACACACACACACTGCCAGGAGCAGGCTTTGAATAATCCTTGTGTTTCATAGAATTGTAGATGATGGAACCATGGAATGGTTTGGGTTGGAAGGGACCTTAAAGCTCATCCAGTTCCAACCCCCTGCCACAGGCACGGACACTTCCCACATGGTTTACTGGCAGTTGCAAAGTGGAGCTGATGGGAAATAGAGAAGAACCATGAAACTTGGCTCAGTGAGCACTAAACCTGGGTTTAAGGTAATAGATTAAGGTCCCACCACTATGGTTTGCTCTCCGTGAGGCTGGCTGAGACTGAGGATTCAGCTCTTGATCATTACAGCAATGCAATGCTACATTTGGTATAAAAAATTCCTGGGCAAGTTTCAACCTGGAGGGATGCCTCCTTCATTTTGACTCCAAAGTTAACCCCTTCAATATGGGGAAGGCTGCACAAGTGATGGTGTATTCACAAATCTCTCCCAGTTTTCCAAAGGGAAAGAAGCAAATCACCATCATGCTGTATTGAAGGTTAATTTTGGTGTCTGGGGGCACTGATAGGTTCTGATTGCCCTGAGGGGCCTCACCTGGTGTCTCCAACCTCACCCATTGCTCCAGGGCGCTATTTAAGATGAGCCCTGCACCTTCCAACCCAGCTCTCTTGGAGGGATCCTTGCTTCCAGCACTGCTTCTTGCATGGATTTTGGCCTCACATTGCAGCTCTGTCTCCAGCTCCCTTTACTGAATGGACTTTGGATGACTGCTGGAGGTAGTTTGTCTTTGGTATGTGTGATACAGCTGCTGTCTAGACCTGTCTGTAGCCCCATGTTTTACTTATTTCTGTGTTTTCCTGGTGAAATTTGGGCAGAAAAAAGTCTATTTTGGTGCTTGTGGACCTGGGGAAAGCTGGAGAGAAAAGCATTTGCTGAGATAGCTTTCTTTAAACCAGTAACATTTACCCTGCAGTGACAATGAGCCCTGCTCACCTCTGCCACCATGGGTTTAGTGGTCCTTGAAGCTTTCAGTACGGTGTTTCTGATTGTTCCTATCAGGTCCTGGTTCTGTTGATGTACTTTTGCTATTTACCTGTTAGAGAAGGAACATTCACTGCAGTTCTTGCTGGAGTTTTGTGGCTTCCAAAACACCTTAATTTTGTTACTGTTCCGTGACTATAGTATTTTACAGTAGGTAGAATGTAACACATAGCGAAGACATGGGACAAGCAGCATCAGTTTTCTCTGGTGAAATAAGAACCAGTCTCTCTTTTTCTCATGAGGTTTATTTCATTATTCACTCTTAAATAAATAGATATTTGACACTTAACAGGAACAAGGAGTTAAAAATAATTTCTAACACACATTCCCACAGTATTTTTATGGTGTTTAACACACAAGACCCAAGTCTTGCTTTCGGTTTAAATTGCACTCGTGTTAACAGCTCAGGAATGAGGGAATTTGGGGTGGAAAACAGACCTCCCTCAAAATCAAAGCCATAACACACATATGCACATATGTGGATGTGAAAATGGTTTGTTTTCCAAATACCCATCTGGCATCCTCTGTCCAGTTTATTGATGTTCCATTGGAAGTGCTCATTAGCTCTGCTCCATGAAGCAATCCTTTACATAAGAGCTATTAAGAACCGAGCATGATGTTAGTCTGAGAACTCTTCTCCAGCCTCTCTGTGCTGTACAGCAGATGGCAATAAAGGACCACAGTGCAATAGATGTGTCTTTGAAAAGGACCTTTTCTGCCCTTAATGCTTCAGAGCGTGTGATTAAAACTAGCACTATAGAAATGGTACTTTGAGACATTGGGAGGTGCAGAGAGGGAAAAGGCAAGAGCTGCAAGTAAGCAGGACAAACCATGTGAGTGATAATGGTACAGATACATCCATTACATGTAAATGAAAGAAAGAACATTGTGCGTTCATTGGCCATCCCCTTAGTCTGCGAAGTTGCCCTTCAAAGCCACGGGAGGGAAGGAATCTGAGCCTCAATCCGTTGTTCAGGAAGTTCTGCATTCCAGCATCTTCCGGAAACTCTTCCGGAAGCTGTCATCCAGGAAAGCGTACAGGAATGGATTCAGGCAGGAGTTGGCGTAGCTTAGGCTGGTGATGAAGTAGGATATGCCAATGACCATGGATGTCTGGGGTAAGTCAGTGGTCAAAGCCACAATGGTGGCCAGGTGGAAGGGGGTCCAACAGAAGAGACACACAGCCAGGACTATGAAGACCATGATAGTGACTTTCTTCTTGGCTTTGTCCAGGGCTTTAGCATTTGAGTTCAAGTGCATGTTCCTTAGCTTGTAGAGCATCATGGTGTAGAGGATGCAGATGGTGGATACTGGAATGGCAAAGCCAAGGATGAGGGTATAGATCCTGCTGGCTTTGAACCAAAACCTTTCAGGCTTGGGGAAGTTGAGACCACAACTCTTGATCTCCAGGTCATCTATGTAGACGTTGGCAAAGATGATGAAAGGGAGAACTATGATGGTGACTAGGATCCAGATGCACAGACTGACAATCCTGGCTGCTCGGTACGTGCGATGTGGCATCCTCTTGGACCTGACTGTAGCCAGGACGACCAGGTATCTGTCTATGCTCATCACTGTCAGGAAATAAATGCTGGAGAAGATATTGTAGTGGTCTATAGACAAGATAACCTTGCAGAGGACTTCTCCAAAGGGCCAGTAGTGAAGGAGGTGTTCAGCAATATTAATGGGCAGGACAAGTGTGAACAAGTCATCAGCTATGGCAAGGTTCAGGATGAACATGTTTGTCACAGTCTTCATCTTGGGGGCCTTGAGGATCACATAGATGACGGCAGTGTTGCCTGTGAGCCCAACAGCACAGATCACAGAGTAAATCACGGGGAGGACAACATAGAAATCGGCTGCTTGCTCTTGGAAGGTTAAGTTGAAGCTCATGCCGTTGTCCAGGTAGCAGCTGTTGCCTGCATTGCTGCAGGTGCTGTTGGAATCATCCCAAAGAGAGCTGTTTCCCATGCCTGCTGGTCACAAACCACGCTGGGCCGTCATGAAAAGCTTTGCTAGCCCAGAAGAAAGCCTTTTCTTCTCTGAGAAGCAGCTGCTATTCCATTGAGAAGTGGCTCATTTCCAAGGAGTGGGTTGTGAGGCAGCATGGACCATACAACTTACCTCTGCTGTCACCCACCATTGGAGAAGTTAGAACTTGAAGGGGTCAGGAGGAAAAAACCCTATTGAAACACACACGTAAGGCTCCATGAATGAAAGAAATGAGGATTATAACTCCTTCCATCAGTCAAGGAACTCGGAGAGCATCCCAGTGAGCTTTGGCTGGGGAAGTCAAGTGGCTCCAGTGGAACTGTCTGCGGTAAGAGTCCTTCTGGGGCTGCAGGAGCAAGGAGGGCAGAGAGGGAGCTTTGTGCCTGGTCTGCTATTCACAGGAGGTCTGAAGGGGCGGCCGCTGTTTCACTTCCACAGCGCTCGCTTTTCCATGCCGGAGCAGGAGCCTTGCAGGGTTTAATCAGTGCCTTTGTGTGCATTGACTGAGATTTCACACAGTGAAGTTCCTGACACTCCCAGGGTCCCCTGGCAAAAGAAGGAGGAGAGCAAAATAGAGTTCAAGGAGTGTTTCCAAGCTAAAGGTTAAAGGGGCTTAACCCATAATTTAAGCAATTCTTTAAGCAAGATGGTTATGATTTGATTGAAAATGAGGTTCATCCCTGCTGCAAATTGCTGTGGCAGCACGTAGAGCATGGCACAGATGGGACAGACAAACCTGGAAATCCCAAAAGTTCAGGATTATTTAGGGAAGGGGGGGGGGGGGGGGGGGGGAAAAAGTTCCCTGAAAGCAAATCCCCTTCAAAGTCAAACCAAG
>JBCJKH010022810.1:0-14321 GCA_039877255.1 Loriculus beryllinus
TGTCAGCGACAACGATGTCAAACAAGACCAGTCCCAACACCGATCCCTGAGGGACACCACTCATTACTGGCCTCCAGCTGGACATTGAGCCATTGCCTACAACTCTGTGTGCGGCCATTCAAGCAGTTCTTTATCCAACAAGTGGTCCACCTATCAATTTGATGTCTCTCCAATTTAGAGACTAGGATGCTGAAAGCTTTGCACAAGTCCAGCTAGATGACATCAACTGCTGTACCCCTGTCCATCATTTCCCCATCATACAAGGCCACTAAATTGGTCAGGCAGGATTTCCTCTTAGTGAAGCCATGCTGGCTGTCACCAAGCACCTCGTTGGTTTTCATGTTCCTTAGAATGCCTTCCAGGAGAATCTGCTCCAAGATTTTGCCAGGCACAGAGATGAGACTGACTGGTCT
This sequence comes from Loriculus beryllinus, assembly GCA_039877255.1. Lineage (NCBI taxonomy): Eukaryota > Metazoa > Chordata > Aves > Psittaciformes > Psittacidae > Loriculus > Loriculus beryllinus. The sequence goes on from JBCJKH010022810.1 coordinate 414, forward strand.
GTAGTTCTCCGGCTCATCCATTTTCCCCTTCTTGAAAATGGGAGTTATATTTCCCCTTTTCCAGTCATTGGGAACTTCACCTGACTTCCATGATTTTTCAAATATGATGGCCATTGGCTTAGCAACTTTATTCGCCAGCTCCTTCAGGACCTGTGGATAGATTTCATCAGATCCCATGGGCTTGTGTGCGTTCAAGTTTTTAAGATGCTCTCAAACCACGTCGTCTCCTACAGTGGGCCCAAGGTCTTCATTCTCACAGTCCCTGCATCTGCCTTCCAAGATTTGAGTGGTGTGGTCAGAGCCTTTGCTATTGAAGACCGAAGCAAAGAAGTCATTCAGAACCTCAGCCTTTTCCAAATCCAGGGTAGCCAGTTCTCCCAATAGCTTTCAGAGAGTGCCCACTTTGTCCCTAGTCTGTTTTTTATCCGCTACATACCTGTAGAATCCCTTCCTGTTATCCTTAAAATCCCTAGCCAAGTTTTAATTCTAACTGGGCCTTAGCTTTCCTAACCTGGTCCCTAGCTTCCCGGACAAAGTCCCTGTATTCATCCCAGACAGCCTGTCCTTGCTTCCACCTTTTATAAGCCTCTTTTTTCCTTTGAATTTTCCTCAGCAGCTCCTTATCCATTCAAGGAGGTCTCCTGGCCCTCCTGCTGCACTTCCTTCTAGTTGGGATGCAACACTCCTGAGCTTATAGCAAGTGATCCTTGAATATCATCCAACAGTCTTGGGCCCCCTGCCCTCTAGGACTATATCCCATGGAACCTTACTAAGCAGGTTCCTGAAGAGGCCAAAGTCTGCTCTCTTGCAGCCCAGAGCACTGAGCTTGCTGCACGCTCTTCTCACTGTCCTGAGGATCTGAAACTCGACCATCTCATGATCGCTGCATCCAAGGCTGCCCTGGAGCATCACATTTACAACCAGCCCTTCCCTGTTGGTGAGCACAAGGTCAAGCATGGCACCTCTCCTTGTTGGCTCCTCTGTTACTTGCAGGAGGAATTTGTCTTCCACACAATCAAGGAACCTCCTGGATTGCTTGTGCTGGGCCGTACTGTCCCTCCAACAGATATCAGGGTGGTTGAAGTGCCCCATGAGGACAAGGGCCCGCGAGTGTGAGGCTGTTTCTATCTGTCTATAGAGTGCTTCTCTGCAGGTTCCTCTTGATCAGGCGGTCTGTAACAGATCCCCACAGTAATGTCTCCCATCGCTGTTTTCCCTTTAACCCTGACCCACAAACTCTCTGTTGACTGCTCACCTGTCCCCAGACACAGTTCCATACTCTCCAGCCTATCCCTAACATAAACAGCAACTCCTTATCTCTGTCTGCTGGGCCTGTCTTTCCTAGGGAGCCTATAACCTTCCATTCCAACACTCTGATCATAGGAGCCATCCCACCATGTTTCTGTGATGCCAATGATATAATATTCCCATAGACATGCACACATCTCTAATTCCTCTTGTTTGTTCTCCATGCTACAGGCGTTTGTACAGAGGCATCTGAGTCGAGCTCCAAATGCAGCCGGTTCATTGGCTGGAGTGGCTGAAATAACTCTACATTGCTTCGAGCATTTGTTATAGCTGCTGGCAACTGACTGGGAGTGTTGGGATGGAATGATGCCCCCCTCCCCCAACACATCCAGTTTAAAGCATCCTTGACCAGTCTGGCAAGCATACTACCAAAACCACTCAACCCCTTCATTGTCAGACCAGCTCCACCAGCCTCCAGTAGACCTGGCCTCCTAAATTGAGTCGTATGTTCTTAATTACCAGACCCTGACTATGGCACCACTGTTCTAAGCATTTATTAACCTGCCAAATCTGCCTGGACTTTTTAAGGTCCTCCCCTTTGACCTGGAGGATTGATGAAAAAACTATCTGAACTCTAGGGCCCCTAACCATCTCTTCCAGGGCTCTGTAGTCCTTCTTGATTCCCAGGTTATTGCTGTCTATATCACTGGCAAACACATGGACAACTCTAAGTGGGTAATAGTCAGTAGTACTTACTAGACTAGGCAGCCTCTCTGCAGTATCCCTGATCCAAGCCCTTGCTGGGCAACACACCTGTGAGACTGGGTCAGGCTGACAGATGGGTGCCTCTGTGCCCTTCAGAGTAGAGTCACCCACTACTATGACCTGCTGCTTTTTCCTGGAGGCTCTCATAGTAATCCATTTCACTGCTGCATCAGTCGAATTTTAAAGGAAGCCATTTGCTTTTAATTGTCCTCTTCCTCCTTTACTTTTTTTTGTTGTTTCGTTTTGTTTTTTTTTTGTTACTAGCTTCCAACTTTCTGGATTAACACCCTCCTGGAGATAAAATGTGGTTAGATAGAACATTATAAGAGATGATGGGGAAAGTATCTCACAAAGGGAAAAGGGAAAGATGGCAGATAAAGGAGTGAGATGGAGACAATGAGGAATGATCTTGAAAGTGTGCATTTCTTTTACAGATGACATGTGTTCATGAAAGAAGCTTACAGAAGATGAAATCTGAGGCACTGAAAAAGCAGCCTAGATTAGATATGAACATTTAATTGTCTTTAGACAATTTTGTTCTTTTAGGAGTCCTTTAGAAAGGAATATTTCTTTATGCTTGCAGATTCAGTTTTCTGTGGGATGCGTTGTCAATTTTAATGTCCAAAATGTGTCAAAAAATAAACTGCTATCTAATGTTGTTGAGTCACCCGTACTGAAGGGAAAATTGGATTTTGTAATCAAATTTATAGTGAAGATGCTTAAAAAAACACTAAGGACTGAAGAATTTGTTAAAAATTTTGAGCATTTATTATTGTGACGAAGATGTTTGAGATATTGTACTTAAAATGGGGTAAGGATCTTTGATCATCTTTAAAGTTGCATGATAATAAACATACATTTAGCAAGCATTACCTTCAAATGATTATGCAAAGAAATTTCTAGAAATTCTAAATATCTACATGTAGTAAACATCTGTTGACCTGAACACGGATGTTTGAATTTTATTGTCAGACTGAGTCCGTAAAACTCCATATCCCCTTTTAAATATCTCTGATTTTCTTCCATGTATAATGTCCTACTGTATTGACAGTAACATTACTGAATTACAGCTAGGCAACATACTGAGAAAACCTGAATTCCTGCAGGTGTTTCTGGAAATACTGTAAAGCGGCAAAGTTATGAATGTTCTTATTGCGGTTTCTGTGGTTGGAAAGAGGTTGACAGCTATAAAAGATACTAAGTTGTGATTCATATGTGCTGATTTGCAGTAGCAGCTATAAAACGCACATTGTCACCATGAATTTTAATTGGGAAATAGAAGTTATTTGCCTAGATTAAGAATAGTTGAAGTTTTAAGGTCTTCAATTTTTCTGAGCTTCGTTGTTCATCTAAAAGCCTTTTTTCTAGATTATATCTTGCAGATGTGACTCTAACATCTTTAGGTTTACATACAATAAACCCTATTTATTATCTTGATTCCAGGAAACTAGGTCACACAGCTGAAGCATATGGAATATTTCCCAAGGTTACTGGTCATTAGAGAACGCAGAATTCTTCATATTACCATAAGAGAGTTTAATTTACCTGAAGAACATTTTGTTGTTAATTAAAATTTTTTATGGCTGTTTAGTTTCTGGTACTTTCTGTTAATCTAATGTTTTTACCTGGCATCTTCCCAAATTGCTCTTATTTTTAATGCACTTCTCCTTAATGCTGTAACAGGCTGAGCTTCTGTTCATCTTTACCTGTAAAGACTTAGCTAGTGTGAATTTTAATCAAAATCTTACAATTACATTTTAATGATTTCTTGTTTCCTTATGATGAGGATCTTTTTTTTTTTTCATTTACAGAATTCTTGCGAAATACTATCAGATAACTTGTATTTCCTCACAAAACAATTTTCTATAGGGAAAATAATAAATTGCCTGCATTTCTTTTAATATTTATCACTGTATTTAAAACTTAACAGTTTCGTAATCCTGAGCACTAGCAATTCACAGACTCATTTTTTTTCATGTTTGTGTAATCCTTGGAATTAGGTTTAACATAACAATCAGGCAGGTTTGTTGCTCTGCAGACTGTATAAAAAGCAGTTGTATGGTATCTTCAGAAAATGTTTAACTTCCTTGATTTATACATAGCTCTTTTGCTTTCAGTAGCCAATTAATTAAAATCCTACCATGATGAGAAAACTGACGTTTATCCAGAGGTTTTCTATTTCTGAAACATTTTCTGTCACAGCCCAGGTCTGTAGCAATAAAGCATATCACTTGATTTAATACTTTCATTTTTCTGGAGAGCTAGCCAAATGATCTGAAATGTATAAGCCCAAATATTGCCTTTCCTCTTCACCTTCTGTGTTATTCCTTTAGTAAACTTTGCATTCAGATCTTTCAAATCACCAGTAGTCTTTATGTTTCAGTCATGTCCCTCTTGCACCAGTAATGATGCAGATGCAGGCTTGGGATTTTTTTCTTTTAGCATTTTATTCTGTTTTCAATCAATACACCTCTGAATTTGATTTTCAATTTTATTATTTGCATTATTTGTTTTCAACAATTTTATTGATGTGGATTTAAATGTACATTCAGAAATTCCAGAATAATAGATCTTCAATTCAGATTTATAATTGCTGCTGCTTTGAGTATTTTTGGATATTTAACTTGTACACAAGATTTAAACTTCCAGAATCAACTAAACACATTTCACAGTGCAGTCAAAGATAGCACAAGGGCAACATGTTTTAGTGTATTTTAAACCTGCCTGTGTTCTTGAAGTGCTTTGTCACTTGAAACATTAGCCATCTGCCAGTAAGCTTCTCTTTGTAACAAAAATAATTGCAAAGGTTGTAGTGAAACAGCATTAATGTCTTTGTGTGACCTCAGATCTCTTTGATCCTTTTTAATCTGGTTTCAGAGTTAGTGCAGAGATTTCACTGGATTTATTGGCTGATCTCTTCCTGGTAGTAGTTTGAAATCCTTGGAGATTCCTTTTAATCGGTCCAGGATTTTTTTTTTTATTTTTTTTATTTTTTTTTTTTTACATATGCCAGCATACTGTTGCTGTGATTGGATTCTTGATTTTAGGGTTTTCATTCTTTTCAGTTTCTGATGGTTGTGCAGTTTATCATCTACAGGGGGGACCTCTAATATAAGATTCCAGAGTATCTCTTTTAAGCTCTCCCTCTTCAGCACTGCTGTGCAGGTGGTCCTGATAAAGCCCATAATGCAATCTGAACCATAAGATAGCAAAATTGAGAGGGCAGAAAACTCTTGATGGTTCTTTGCCTGTGCCTTGCCAGACCTGGTTTTCTTTCCTAGTCTGTTGCTGAATGAGTTACCACTAAACTCTTAAAGGTTCAATCTGAGGGTTGTTTCTTTCTTTTTTTTTTTTTTTTTTTTAATTACTCTTTTTTTTGAGGAGTTGTTTAATTGGATTATTTTTTTCTTGGTTTTTCATTCTACAGTTCTGGTGTAAGTTGCATGAACATATGAGGGAAATGTAGCTTTTTTATTTATTTGTCCATGACTTAACATTTTGAGGATGCCTCTAAAATCCTGCTGCCAACAGTGCCCAAGAATCTCCTTGTTATGTCTGCAGCTCACAGGGTAGTTCTGGCCTTTCTATCTTTTACTTAGTTTTGTTAATTCTCTGAGTAGATCCCTGTAATAGAGTGTGTGCGATACTCACCATTTCCCTCTCTTTCTGATGCAGTTCACTGAGCTTTTGTGGTGCCATGGAATGTGTCTCTTTGAGGAATCCATTAGGATATTTAAAATTAATTGCCAGTTTTCCTTTTTTTTTTTTTTTTTTATGTTGTGTGCTGGCAAATTAATGTCTTTAGGCTGATTATCTCAGCCCTCCCTCACCTTTCAAGTCTTGGAGCTCAGTCAAGTTGAGAGGTTATGCCCAGTTTACTAAATCTTTCTGGCCAAAGACTCCCAACAAATTAATTAATAAAGAACAAACTATAGAATTCAAATTTCTTAGTAAATGTTTGGGTTTTTTTTTTGTTACTCTTTAAAATGTAAATGAATTTCTTATGTGCTTCTTTTTAGAAATGTCAACTCCTGACTTGCTATCCATAATTACTGTGCTAGAATTACAGTTAAACAAAATTCAACTCACTTGAATGTGGATAATGAATAATTAGAAAAGAAAAAAGAAAAAGTACCCTGAAAGTGATACATTTATCAAAATTAACTGAAAACTATTTCCTGGTGATTTTTACCTTGCTTGAAATGTGGAATGACGTTATTTAGAACAAAAATATATACTGAATCAGTAAAAGATAATGAGATGCCATGAACTGTGTATTGAATGTGGTATTCAGTCTCACTTTTGGTACTCATCATAAACTTTATACAATATAGGTGTTCAGTTCTAATACATCAACTACTTTTAACCCATCTGTGAGACTGTAGAGATGCAAAAACTATACACATAAAGCAAAAAATTTGCTTCATTCCATCAGCGATAAGATTTCAATATTGAGTGTTGATCCAAAGTGTCACCTGTCATAGTTTTCATGCTCTGAGTCATTGGCAGGATGCTCTAGCAGAGTCATCTCCTCCATCTTGATCCTTTCTCTCATCGTCAGACACATTTTGTGTGGGTTTTTTGCTTTGAGGTTGTTTTGGGGTTTTTTTGTGTGGATTGTTTAAATTTATTTTTTTCCTCTTTCTGATTAAATGTTTTTCATATCCTAGAGCACTCTTTAATGCATTTACCTATTTTGTTTGGTGTCTGAAAAATTGCTACACTCTTCTGGGTAGCAGTGGCAATGTGGTCTGTTCTCTGCCTTTTACACTGTGGTTTACACTTTAATAGAGTGTAGGTAAAACCGGCTTGCTGTGTCTTGAGTGGAGGCCGGCCAGATTTGCTCCTAATTTCTCATTCCCAGTGATTAATGTATTGTAATATTAAATGCTGTTCTACAATGTAAAATATTCCAGGAAACTTTAAGCCTGAAAACTGATGGTCTGTACAAGTTGACCATATAATTATCAAAAAATATTAGAATTGAATGGAAAGGACAATTTTCTCTTTTATTTAGAAGAGTACTGGAATTTAAATATACTTCTCTTGACTAGCTTTTGGGTACAATAACTACACATCATGTTACTATGTGTATATATGAAGTATGTGTATGTATAGATACAAACTATAGTTAGTATACTGTTGTTTGTTCAAATATTCTTTTCTATATCTGATTAAAAAAACTCCTTTGCAGGAATATCCTTTTCTTTAGGACTAATTTTTGCATGCTTTTGCTTCAATAAATCGTTGCCTCTCCTGCTAATGAGAAAGATGTTCTGGTAAATGGTATTCTTTAAAATTATTGAAGCTCAAGTAAATTCATGTGCTGTTTTAGAGGTTGTTATTCTTAACATATACATTAACAGTACTGAAAAAAAGGGTCAGTTTTGGCTTTTCTTTTTTTTTTTTTTCCAATCTAGCCTGTTCCTGATCTTTAGAAAATCTCTTCTGCTTTTCTAGCCAGATGTACTTTATAAAGTGGATAAGCACTGTCTGATTCAACGCATATTTTTTGCAATTCACTGCCTTAATCATATGATGGTATGATTCTACCTGAAGCATTTTATCATACCGTGTTAATGGTATAAATGGATAAAATGGTATTTTATCATACCATATTAATGGATAAAATTAGAGTTTAATATATATATATATATAGGAAGTCTGTAATTTCGTAATTTCACAGCACTAAGAAAATAGAAATATATCTATATCAATGACTTTTAAATTGTTTTGGTTATTAAAATTGTATGCATAGCTGAATGCTTACTTATAAAACCCATTTATTTCTTTTAGGGTTTTTAGGAACCTCATGTGAAGAAAAAATAGACCCTTGTGAGTCATCTCCCTGCCAGAACAATGGAACCTGTTATGCAGACAGACTTGCCTTCTCCTGCAGTTGTAGTCCTGGATTTACAGGACCTACGTGTGCTCAGCTTATTGACTTCTGTGCTCTGAATCCTTGTGCACATGGCATTTGTCGCAGTGTCGGAACCAGCTATAGATGTCTCTGTATCCCTGGTTTGTACCAAACAGTTATCTGTTTTGTAAAACTTCTAGTATTTTTAAATGCACATTCCATACATAGTTTAAAATTACTTTTTTTCTTTTTGGTGTATAAAATACATTGAGCAGATGTTTTGTCTGTTTAAAACAATGTTACAAATCTACATATTCCATTTGGAAAATTAAATATTGCAGACTGAGCACTGAAAATACCCACTGAGATCCATATGGCTTAGTTGATATCTACAGCTGCATTATAAAACTACAGTCTACAGGATAAATCTTTTTAAAGCAAGGTATCAGTGCCATTGGTAATTACAAATATGGTTTCCATGTCACAGGGAAAATGTGACACTGATCATTGTGGAAGGAGTGGAAATGAGGTAGTTGAACAAAGGTAGAGAAGGGAGAAAAACTGGCTACAGCAAAGGGTTCAGTTCTGCCATCTGTGTTTACATAAATTGTCTCTCTTCAGAAGTGATAAAGCTTAGATGAGTATAGCTAGTACAGATTCAGTATATAGATGAGTATAGCTAGATTCAGCTAGTGACTGTTTGACAATATACCCTAAGAGTGCATAGCGTCTGGGTTTTATTTTGCTTAGCTCTTGGGATTTTTTCTTAATTGTGCCAAATTAACAGAATATTGGGATACTTATAGCTTCCTTTATGCATTTTAGAAATTATAATTAATAGGTTAAGTAGCAGTTAAAATGAATGATACCATGTGCTGCATACCCACTACTGCTTAAGCACTTACAGAATGAAAACCAATGATACTTGTTTTCATATAAATAATTGTAATCATTTTAGCACCTTTTTTTTTTTTTTTTTTTAAGCTGTAAACTTGAAAACTGCACAGGTTCAGAGGAAAATAAATTCCCAGTTTACCAGGAATAAACTTAAGAGTGGGATTGGATAGTTAATAGCCCTACATATACATAATGCTCTGACATGCATGTTCTACAAAGTTCCTTTCAGAGGAATACCTTTTCTCTGCTGCTTTGCCTTGTCCTGTGCGAACCCAGCCACAATTCTTCAGCTCTTTTCCCTTCCTTCTCAGTTAGCAGGATGTGCAGGTATCCTACCAATCTCATATTTGCAGGTATTTATGGATTTGGGGAGTTTATAATGAAATATACTAATGCAGCATCTTTAGAAGGTGTCAGAATTAATCACTGCTATTTAGAGACATGAAAAAGACCATTAGAAGTTGGTTTCTGGAGAGGTACTCACAAGTGAACAGAAGCCAATGGAAATTTATAGTTTTGATTTGATAGATTAATAATTAAATTACTTTTTTACAAAGGAGAAAATTATGAAGGTGAAATGGAGACAATACATAGTAGTGTTATCTCATAATTCGTTTGTTGTCTAGCAGAAGTGAATTTAGACCTACAGGATTATAAGAATCTCATGTAAGAGCTTTAACCCTTGAGGTGTATTCACTTATTTAACAAGAAGAAGACTGCATTTTATGGAGTGTTTTAGGAAGCATCCTCAATTCTTCTGCTTTTTGGAAACCAGTTGGTAGGTAGATTTTTGTGGCAAGATAGGTCCTGATGGTTAAGTGACCTCAAATATTTTCAGTCCAGATGTTTCTGTGAATGGTGTGGACAGTTTTCATTTGAACAGAAGAATGTCATTATGTAATGCAGATTTGTATTTCCTAACATGTATTTAGTTTTATTTATTTCAGGAGATGAAGATGATAATTCTTTTATTGCAAGTTTTCAGTCTTTCTTTTTGAAGTGTTTAAATGTTTTGCTGCTCATTTGCATAATAAAGAAATCCTTAGAGAAAACAATTGGTATTGAGATGAAGAGCAACAGACGTAATCATATTTAAATAGAGCTAACAAACCCTGTCTTATGGAGAGCACAAACTAGAATTCATCAATTGATAATAAGTTCCATGTCTGACCAAATATCTTTTTGATTGTAGGTAGTTGAAATTGCCAGGTGCTGTTTTCCTAAATTCATTTCTAGAACTGAGAATTTAATAGTTTAAATTTTTTCCCTTCATTTTGGGTATTATTCTTCTCATGCAGCTGCTAGAAAGACTAAATAGCAGAGGGAGCAAACAGGAGAAAGATGTTTGAAGTATAAAAAGCATTCATAAAGATGGAGAAAAAAAGAGGTCAGTGGGTAGGGCTATGAAAGTGACTTGATAATATCAACCCATTCCTTGACTGGATACCAAGTACTTTGCTAACTGGTTTGTATTCATATCAGAAAACTGCTGTTTTTCTAGCTGTTGAACAGTACAAGCAGTTAAGGCATGGCCAAAAAAAAATCTCTACTGAAGGTGGAGAAACTACTGAGATGGGGAGCTGCGTCACTCTGGACACCAAGGAAAGTGATCAAAGTGTGTCAACATGTTTTAATATTCAAGTGGTTTTTTATATATGAATGCAACAACAGTTGACTGAAAAAAAACCAGGGACTGAAGAAGCACATTTTTAAGACTACCAGCGCTGTGCCTGTATATTCTTGCAAAGTTGTAAAAAGATTTGTCACAATTTAAATGAGTTGAATTGTAGAAATCAAAACACAAGAAGAGATATTCTACCTTGGGATGGGAAGATAATTCAACTCATCAGAAACCTGGATTTCTCAATTAGTGCAAGAAATTTTTCTTCTGACATTCTGTTATAAAAAGGGATTTGATTTTCTAATTGGAGTATTTGGAGCTGTCCAGCACCAGTGCCCTTTCCCAAGTCATCCATAGTAGGAACAACTAGGCATTTCTTTTTCCAAGTAAACTAGGGAGATTTTTATCTTCTTTACCCTGTTCTTTGCCTCTGGTTCAAACAAACAAGCAAACAATCAAACAAAGTAAGCTAGTTAAATATTCTTGGACAAATAAAAGTTGGGCTTTCTTTTCTGAAATTTATCACCTAAGCCTGATTATAAGTTGTTGATAGATTTGTTCAAACTAATTCTGTGTCTCTCAGAACTTAAAAGTAGTCACAGGTCTCTCATGCTATGGAAACTTGCTTTTATTGAAATAATATTTGTGTATTTAGAAGCTAGCCAGATGAGAAGCCATAGTAGTTGCATTCAAGACCATATATAGCACAACTGTAGTTGAGCTTTTCTGTGTTGCTCCATGTGTGAAGTTTAATGGGAAATATATATGCATGTATATTTTATTTCTTTCAAAACCTTTTGTAGTGTGCTGTAAACTTCACTTTTAAGAATGACAATTTGTTTCAGAAAGAATTCCCTCTACATATATCATTACTTGTTTCATATAGAGATGAAACAAAAAGCCAAATTGTGTGAACTTGTCATTAACCTGCAATAATTTAAAAACTTAGATAACATTTCAAAATATTGTTAAAAAACTGAACCTAAGTGTTAGCAAGATAGGGCCAGTCAGAATAGTTTGTTTCCTTCTTTTATGCCTTTTAATTGTTATGAAGATATCATTATGTTTGTTTTCAGTTTTTTCAAGTCATGCCAGCAGGATTTGGACCCATTATCTTCAGAGATTTCCCTGAGTTAAAGGGAAAGTAGATAAATGGGAGTCGACTTCTGTGTAGATCAGCATTTAGGATGCATAATAACACGCACTTTGCCAGTGTTGTTTTGTTGTGTGTAATGTGGACGAGAGAAATTAAACTTGGGGATTTCTAGTATTGCTATCAAAAAAGCAATTTGATAAATTAGGTGAGTTATGTATGGGTATATTAAAAAGATAGATTCTATTTACAGTTTTGCCTGTAGAGACTTTGACAGCCTCTATTACTTGTAAAGTGGATTAATAAAATTTTTGTGCAGTTTAGTAGCATTATCAAAAGTTAATAGGTTAATAACAAACTTACTGAACTACAGAAAGATATTACTACACATAAGGAGGAAAAAAATTATGTCTGCCTCTTGACCCTGCAGCTTTCTGGCTTGCAGGCTCTCAGCATTGGTGGGCCAGCTCCTAGACTACTGACTTCTTTGTACAGGAGTCTTTCACTTTCAGACATGTCACTGAATTCCTATTTAGTTTTGAGATATATTAATGGTAAGTTTATAAAATGATGTTTTAGAACTTTCTTCTAACTTGGTTATATGGTATACCTGAAACACACTGTTTTAAAAACTTTAGAACCTGCCACTTATTTTTGTGTTCACCTCTAGGATGCCATAATGGTTTGGCTGTTGGGCTTTTTTGGAGGGTTTTTCTTTTTTTTTTAGGTATTTCACAGAGGATATAATTTCTTATTAGAGAAGCAAAATGCTGCAGTGTTTTGTTCATGTCTGTGACCTGAATGCCATCCTTCCTTTATGCACTGTTTCTACCAGCATGCATAGTGCCAGCTAGATTTTTGTCTGTGTTACTTCTGCCTCAAAAATTAAAAGGGGAATTTTAAACAGTTCCAATTAGCCTAAGGGCTATGAAAATCTCCTTGCTCAGTATGCAGTTTGTTTTCTATGTTTTTTTGGTCAGTATTAAGATATGAAGAATGATAAATGACAGTAGTTAAACTTGCATATCTGCACAATTTGCAGAACATGTGCAACCAGACAATTACTACTGATTTTTTTCATGTGTTGGCTCTCACTGTGGGCATAGTTATAGAAAAGCTAATTTGCATAAGTTAACTTGGAAGGCAGTCTAATACTTCTGAATGTTCCTATTTCCAGAATGATGAGGAAATGTCTAAGTTATTTCCAAGTTGAATACACTTATTACCTTATACTTAAATACCTACTTTTGTATTATATGTGTGATTTTTAAATTGCACATGAAACATTATGTCTTCAATTATATTCTTCCACACCCCAGTTATCACCTGGCCCTTTACATGTAGCAAAGATGCATAGATTCTATCATGAGCTTCTGTGCTTAGCTCATGTTAAAGAACTAATCCTGATAAAAATTCTTGTGCTCATTTGCTGATTTCTCATCTAGAACCTAGCTTATGGGACTCCATTGTGTCTGTTTCTTTAGTCCCTGAATACCAATGCGGTTTCTGCCTTCTCTTAAACCTTTCCTCTTAAGCCTTTTTTCTCTTTTTACTCCATTATTTTAATAGAGCAGCTATTATCAATTTCAAATGCACATATTTAATATATTGTTCTTAATTTCATCTGGCCAAAAGCAAAGAAATATGTCCTGAAATTGAATAACTAAATGTGACAGAAAAGTTTTGCATTTGGCTTTCTTAAAGACATAAGGGTATGGAGTTTGAAACTGCAATACACTTGTACAGACATTTAACACCTGCCCTCAACTTTCAAAATATGTATGATAACACACAGAGAACATTTTTGGGGGGGAAAAAAAAAAGAAAAAGGAAAAAGAGGAATGTTGAAAAAAATTCCACAAGATATTAAGAATGGTGCCAACTTGAGAAGTAATGCTATGGAGATTTTTTGGCTCATGCAGCTTAATAGATGGTTATAGGAGCTTAGATCTGTCTTGGTGCCTTTGCAGAGGCAGGTGCAACTTTTCTCTGCAGCAGTAGCCATTTTTTTTTCCTCTGTGTTTTCCCTCCAACAGTTTGGAACTGGGGCAGGAATGCAAGCTCATTCCCAGTTCAAGACTGTCTGTGAACCCGTTATTGTTTCTGTTTCCTTATCTTGTTTCCACTTCTACATTGAAACAACCCTCCATGCAGTCTGGCCGTGGCTGGTAAACATTCCTTCCTACCTTCCTGCCATCTGGAGCAACTCTTCTCTCTTTCTTTTATTTAATTGCTATATAAGCAGAGTTTAAATGAACACATTTTTTCTTGACTTTATAACATGCAATTTTCCGTTAGTGAGTGGCCATATACATGAACTGATGCTGTTCAAAATAGAGTTCTCTTGTGTTGAATTTCATCCCCATAAAGAGGGATTTTTTTCTTGATGCCTTGATTTGCTAGTGTTAAATGTGGATAAGCCAG